>JAMBMQ010000554.1:0-11839 GCA_024363595.1 Xenopus borealis | reverse complement strand
ATGTACAACTCATGTACAACTCATGTACAACTCACGTACAACTCACGTACAACTCCATGTACAACTGCACCATATTCTTTTGTTGCCTCTGTGTGTTTGTGTTTGTCTCTGGGACTTTAAGTGCAACAGAGGAAGAGAAGTTCGGTGTCTCTGGAAGGAAGTCTTGTGGTTTCTCTGCACACACAGGCACTTCTCTTAACAAGACAGATACTTACCTACACATTCTTACTTACCTATACATACTTACCTACATATACCTAACTACACATACTTCCATATACTTACCTACACGTACTTACCTACTCGTACTTCAATATACTTACCTACATATACTTACCTACATATACTTACCTATACCTAACTACACATACTTCCATATACTTACCGACACATACTTATCTACATGAACTTACATATACTTACATATACTTACATACACATACTTGTCGGCTATAATATCAATCATAGTTTAAGCCCCTCTCCCTATAAGTCTTACGTGAGCATTGTGAGCCCTTTCTCTTACACCTCTTTCTGTTTCTTTCCAGGTCCCAGCGTGGCCCCCTCTCAGCTCAGTCGTCACGTTGAATCGAGAGGCTGCGTCCGACTGCAGCGAATTGGCCCCATATCATGTGTTCAGCAAAGTGGAAGAAAGTGGAAAGGCAGAGCTCGGCCAATCAGAGAGCCTCTCTCCGAAAAACCCCAAGGTACAGCTGTGATGCGATAGAAGTGTCAGTGATGTGACAGGCGGATACTTTATAAGGGGGTGTCAACGTAACGAAGAACATTTCCTAAATTGTTACTGACTTTGTCCTTAAACGTCACAATGTTCACAGTGGGCTTTCATAGGATGCTGGGAGTTGAAGTTTAACAGCTTGATCATAGCCTTTTATTCACCAGAATGTCTTCTCTAGCTTTTTCCATAGAGCTGCTGCTGTAGCCTTATGTATTGTACACAACAGGTCCGGACTGAGAATTAAAATAGGCCCTGGCATTTCAGGTTCGTAGAGGCCCAATCAGCCCACATAGAGGCCCAAACAGCCCCCACCAGCCCACTAAATACTGACTTTCTATGGGACCTTATTCCAGCCTCTCTGGCATTTGCCCTAACCCACAGTCCGGGCCTGGTACACAACAATAATTGGGGTTTTCTGCCCACAGTCAGTGCCTTAAAGTTAACTTTTTTATGTTATAGAATGGCCCCTTCTAAGCAACTTTTATTTTGAACATCATTATTTATTTTGTATAGTTTTAAAATTATTTTCCTTCTTCTTCTGGCTCTTTCCAGCTCTCAAATGGGGGGTCAGTGACCCCATCTCATAACAAATGCTGTGAAAGGCTACAAATGTATTTGTCGACTTTCTATTCAGGCCTCTCCTATTCATATTCCAGTCTCTTATTCCGCACAGTGCATGGTTGCTAGGGTTACTTGGACCCTAGCAACCAGCTTGTTGAAATTACAAACGAGAGAGCTGCTGAGTAAAAAGCTAAAATAAGTCAAAAACCACAAATGATAAAAAATAAAAACCAATTGCAGATTGTCTCAGAATATCCCTCTCTACATCATACTAACAGTTAACTCAAAGGTGGACAACCCCTAGTATTTGCTTGGATTTCCTCAAGACTTGAAGCTCCAGCTATGACTGGCCCAGTAGGTCCTGGTGTATTTGACGTTCACCTTTATTGAGCCGTGTTGTTACTGTTGTTCCCTGTGGGGACTGTATTGCAATTGGTCTGTCCAGACAGAGAATACACCAATGCTCCCTGTATCCTAAGTCTACATTTACACACGTGATTGTGAGTAAGGACAAACTCCACTTGCCATGACTTGCTTGTTGGGCCCTAGACCCAAAGATGAACCAACGGAGGCCTTACTCAGAGTATTTGTTTAGACCTTACTCAGAGTATTTGTTTAGGCCTTACTCAGAGTATTTGTTTAGGCCTTGCTCAGAGTATTTGTTTAGACCTTACTCAGAGTATTTGTTTAGGCCTTACTCAGAGTATTTGTTTAGGCCTTACTCAGAGTATTTGTTTAGGCCTTACTCAGAGTATTTGTTTAGGCCTTACTCAGAGTATTTGCTTAGGCCTTACTCAGAGTATTTGTTTAGGCCTTACTCAGAGTATTTGTTTAGGCCTTACTCAGAGTATTTGTTTAGGCCTTACTCAGAGTATTTGTTTAGGCCTTACTCAGAGTATTTGTTTAGGCCTAGGGTTGCCTTCAGGGTTTATTCTCCAAGTTTGAGGAAATTGCCCCAAAATGTGTGTTGAAAATATATTTTTAATCTATTTTTTCAATAGCTGTGATCAGTGTACAACTAGGGGAGTCTGGGCCCACCAGGGCTGCAGCATCAGAGGCCCAAACCCCCCCCCAGGCCCCTTACAACCCCTCCACCACATCCACATGCCTCCCTGCTCCAGCTGCAACCCTCCATCACTCCCCTCCCCAGCCAGCACATACCTTCCTATCTCTTTATGTTCACAGTCTCTATGGGGAGCAGGTCAGGGCCATTGGGGCCCACTGATTATTCCTGGTGTCCTGCAGACTTAGTCCGACCCTGGCTGTGATATAGAAACAATGGGAAATTATTATTTCCCTTACTCTCCCTCCTGCTCTGTAAGAAGAATGTATTCAATGTGAGATAATGACTTCCGTATAAACAAACCCCTCCCTCCCTAAGCTGCACCATTTGTTAGGCCTAAGATACAACATCACTGGGGACCAGTTATTGGTTTTACTATCTACTCTCTGCACACAGTGGCTTGTCAGAAACAGAAAGTGAGGAAATTAAAAGTGAAAGTGGTTTACATGCAAGAAATAACAAAAAACATGGATATGTCTCAATGTAGACAACAGACTTAAATTATGTTCAGCACAATCCCAATTAATTGAGCTCATGATAAACAATATTATTATTATTATTATTATTATTATTGCATTGATCTAGATTCTTTTTGGCCAAATCCTGACCAAAGTGCTGCAGTTCAGCTGAATCTCGGATCTGGTACCTAACCCATAATTTGGTTAGTAAGTTCTTTATAATGGACTAACTAGAGAGACAGATTTCTCCCAGCATCCTCCACCAGCCCCCAGCAGCTCCTGAGATGCCCTCAAATACGTCAGGCTTTATCTTCATTGGTCGCTGGACCCCCCTGAATTTTGTGCAAGTCCTGGACACTGTCCTGCATGTCTGGGCCAGTCGGAGGGTGCAGGGAGTACTTAATCTACTCCATGGCTTGTTCTACACACTGAGCAGTTGGTGCTGAGAAGGAAGGAAGGAGGAAAGTGGTTAACCACATGTTTAGAGAACAGAGTGTATGTGGGAGGAAGAGATCAGCAGAGAGAGGTGTGTGTGTTGTTTGTGTTGTGTGTGTTGTTTGTGTTGTGTGTGTTGTGTGTTTGTACTCTCAACCCTCTTGCACTTCATTATATGGAGATGGGGACATACACAAGCAGCTCACGGTATCAGGCAAATCATGTGTGAGTTCACAGTATACTCTAGTAAACATAAAGGGGTCGCAGTCTATTGTCAGGGGCTGCAGTGTGTAACCATTGCCCCCCCAAGCACTGGCATCACACAGAGACCACCGAGCTATCTCCTTGCATCTGGGTCTAATCCTCCATCCATTCATACCTCCCAACTGCCTCGTTTTTTCACGGGGCAGTTCCAATTTTAACAACTCAACCCACAGTCCCGGATTGTTACTGAAATGTCCCGACTTTATCTTTGATCTCCTGCACTGTACTGCCAGAAAAAGATACAAAGTTTCTAAAACGTAATTGGCTTTCGGCAGAGAGCCCAGAATACGTGGCAGGTGCACTTAGATACATTTGTAACAATTTACAATTGGGAAACCTGACTTGCAGCTTAAAGGGCAATTCACTTTCATTAGCAGAACAGTAATAACACACAAAAACCTCAGAATTGTGGTCAAACTTTCAAAACCTGCCATATGTAATAAAATGAAGAATTGTATTAAATTAGGGGGTGTGGCCACAGCGCTCTGAGTAGCAGATCTTTTTGCCCCTCTTTCTATTTCCCAAATGTTGGGCGTTGTGTCTATTATAAAGAGAGGCCACTATGTGGGGTGAGCGAATCTACCCAGTTTCGCTTCGCCGAAAAATTCGCGAATTTCCAGCGAAATTCACGAATTGGCGGAAAAATTTGCGAAACGAGTCACGGCACGTTTTCTAATGCGTAGCGTCGTTTTCAACGTGCGTCGCGTCATTCTCGTTGCGTCGTTTTTCGACACGCGTCGCGTCAAAAACTACGCGCGACTCTGTTTTTTTTGCCGAATTTTCGCTGGCGTTTCATGAATTTATTCGCCAGCAGCGAATCGCGGGAATTCGCCCCTGGCGAATAAATTCGCCCATCACTAAATAGAGTCAATTACAGCTGTCAGAAATCCTAATGGAGTGAGGCTCATTTGCAAATGAAGCAGTTGCTCAAATCTTGATAAGTTAAAAAGGCTTTATTGGGACACGCATAGGCCTAACAGGGATTCTGGGTAATACCCCACCTTGCCCCATAATCATCCAGCATGCAAAGCCTTCATGTCCTCTATTACCCCACAATGACAATCACAGAGTTTCCGACATAGTTACATAGTTACATAGTTAAATTGGGTTGAAAAAAGTCCGAGTCCATCAAGTTCAATCCCTCCAAATTAAAAACCCAGCATATACACACACACACACACACACTGACGAGCAGCAGTTCCTCTGTGTTTACTGATATTTGTCTTTTTCAAGTCGATTGTGTTTATTTTCTCCATGAGCAGTGCCTCCTAAACCGGCCCACCTGAAAGCATTGGGGAAAGAAATCCTAAACCACAGAATTCCTCCTGCCCCATCAAATCCATTGTCCCTAGTACCCAAACCCAACAGGAGACCTGGAATTAAAGAGTGGAACAGGTCTGGGACCTCAGACATCAGCATCCTCATCAAGAAGTTTGAAAGCCTTAGGTAAGAAACACATTGGCTGATGCAGAACTTATTCTCCACGTTCTCCATACTGGTGGGGTACTTACCTCTATACATGTGTCCATCTCCTTCTGATAATAAAATATCTCTGCTTCTCATTAGGCAGCCAGTCCAGCTTGGGAGACACAATCGTTACCATTTTAGCATCAAGATGGAGCAAGGAACAAGCCCCCTGTGTTGTGCCCATGTGTCTACAAGAGACTTGGAGACTGGGATCCCATTGGGTGAGCAAGGAAGGCCAACTGAGGAGGAACCCAGCTCAGAAATGCTCATGGATGACCTGAAAATCAGAGACTTTACAAGAAATGATATCAACAACTGTGGGGGTAATAATGCTTCTGTGAACAGGACTGAGCAGCCCCCACAGGAGAATGGGAATCTGACTGTGGATCACAATGATAATGGGAAAGTTCCCAACAGGGACAGTGGCATCGGCAGCCCTTCTTGTAATGTCGTTGGGGAGGTGTTTCCCAATGACGAGAGCGTGGAGCACAAAAAGCTTTCCTTGCCTGTCCACATGGTGGAAATCGGCATCGCCAGGAAGAATTCCGACTCATCGTCTGTGGATCAGAAGAGAGATTCCACTCAGGATGAGGACAGTGACCTGGATGAGGGCAGCAGTGAAGAACATGAGCCCATGGAGGTTCCCAAGGTGGAGAGTATTGATTCCACTAAGGTAAGAAAGAAACTCAAGTGTTGAGCGTTGAGGAGCTGTTGTTAGGGTCTCAAATGAGAGATTGAACAATCAATAGGAGTTTCTTTGAACAGAAAGGTATCATCAATAAAACAGGTATCATCAATAAAAATCTACTTTCAACCAGGAAATAAAATTGGCAGCTCCCACCTAAATAGCAATGTATGTGGGTATTGGGTAGGGGGTTCTTTGCTACACAACTGCTTATTTAATATCATTTTTATTAGTAAAGTGGACATTGAAAGCACTGTTATTGTTAGTTAATGACACAGGACTGAGTAGAGCAATAGAACCAAAATATGGCAAGGTTAGGCCTTAATAAAGGGCATAGGGTCAATGGAGGGGGTGCCAATGTTGCCCTTTATATTGCAGGTCCACCTTGATTTCTAGACCTCTAAAAGAAGTTGATATATATATATTTAGTAGAATTTCTCACACACAGTTTAGTATAGGTATGAGGATTCCTTTATGACGGGCTACGTATAGGTCTCACAGTCTAAGGATTGTAATAATGAAATCTGACTGTATGCAGTGAAATTCTCCTTTCATTTAGTGCTGTGGATACGAATTGTCAGACGGTCCCTAACTTCTGGCAGGTAAACAATCATACTTATGTACAGCAGGGGGAGCCCCTGCCTTACTTCCCAGCCATGCAGAACTCAAGCAGCTTTGTTTGTTCCCCCTAAGCTTAGCCCAGATCACACTGAGCATGTGCACAGTCTTGGTCTTGCAAAGAGTTGGCCCTGTGGCCAACTTTGAAAGCATAAATCATTTGTTTGATTAGGCTTGTGGTGCAGTAAGTTCATGTTTATGTTTAGTATACAAAATACACCATTTCTACCCTTATTCTATTTTACACTTTCCTTGCCCTTTAACTCCTACCATTATAGGCATATTTATGGGACCCCTCACAATATAATTCTATTTGCTTATGTGATGTGTTTGTTGTTGGGGAACCCACCCCTGACTTCTTTGACCCTTGCAGCTATCCCCTTGGTGACTGGAGGGGGGGTCACTAATTAATGTCAGTCTGTAGGTGACCTCCCATGCAGAGAAATGCATGCAACTGAATGTGCACAAGAGTCTTTGCAGGGTATTGTATTGCCAATAGGTTTACTGAATATTCTTGTATAAAATTGAATGTTTGATGAAGAGCACATAACGGTGGTCCTTAGACCCCCCCCCCCACTGGAGATTGCTCAAGGGGCATAGAGATCTATGTACTCTCAAGTTCCAACTTGCCCCCTATCCGTCATGGCTGTGAAACTGTGTTTATCCCATAAATGGTAACAGTGTCTGTGGCAAGTGCACAAATAACCCCCATATGGTTTTTTTTTTGGGGGGGGGGGGTATTCTGGCATACTGTATTTGACATCATAAACCCCCTTAAGGAAAATGTGGTGCTAATTCATTTCAAAATGTACCCAAGTGCCCCATGAATACAACCATTACTAAGAGTAAATTGTGTCCAATGACTTGTCCTGTGTGTGGGCTGGTTGAAGGGAAACATCTAATTGTGATCACTTAGAGGGATATGTTTCCCAGTAGCTTAGATTTTACTTTGGGCCCCTTTATATGAAATAGATTCTCCTCCATGTTGGGCAGATCTATACACATCTATCACAATGGCATATTATATATATAATCTATTTCTTGTGTAGAGTAAGTTATAATTATTTCTTGGGCAGATATAAAGGTGTATAATAGCCCCACGCATTAATAATCATGAAATATCACATACACCCTCTCAGAATACTAATAATATGACTGGATGGGTGTCAGGCCGAAGCTTCTTGGATTTCATTCATGCGCCAAATACATTCTTGATTTATCCAGAAAGGGCAGTTTGTAATGTTTCTGTAAACATCTAAAGTAAAGGATTCTGCCTTGTTTCTCGCCAGTCTCTCATTGGCCGGACAAAGGAATCATTATAAGTGAATGTTAGGAATGTCGGCCACTGTGTTTGTGTGTATGACAAGACTTAACTCTAGAAAGAAGGTCAGAGGTGGCCCAAAGTTTTGTGGTTGTGTTTGTATCCAAACTATTCTACAGTTACACAATGGGGGTCATTTATCAACACTGGTCAAATTTGCCCATGGGCAGTAACCCATAGCAACCAATCAGATTGCTGCATTCATTGTTCTACTTCCAGCTGGCTTCAAAAAGCTAATCACTGATTGGTTGCTATAGGTAACTGCCCATGGGCAAATTTGCCCAGTGTTGATAAATGAGCACCAATGTGTTTGTGTTGAAGAACAGTAACTACTTAAGTATGGTGGTGGCTCTCACTAATAAGGCTGAGGACTAGGGTAATAAGTAGCGCCCGAAACATGTCGTGTGGACGCACAATAAAGCACTAAGTAGCAGTTATTCTGCTGTTAGCTTGTGATTTCCATATCTATTATTTTTGGGAATAATAAGTAGTCCCACACTGGTTTCTCTGAAGGTGGCCCTACACATAAACATACACTGTATGGCACCCCAACAAGTTATTGGCATTGTCTGTTTAAGTCACACCCATCATTCCCAACCCTGGTGCAGAACACCATCCAATGACATTCCTGACACTTCCTTGCTTCCTATTTTGTAGAACAGTTTGGGGGTCCCTCTCCAGTTTCAGCACAATAATGCCCCATGCATAGAGCCAGGTCCATACTGAATGGTTTAGCTGAGATGGGAAGACCCTCACTGCACAGGGCCCTCAACCCAACTGAACTGTGGGATGAACTGGAACCCCGACTGTGAGCCTGATCCCCAACATCAGTGCCCAACCTCACTCTTGTGGCTGAATGGAAGCAACTCCCAGTAACAATGTTCCAACATCTAGTGGGACCTTCCCAGAAGCACCGGGGCAGTTATATCAGCAAGGGAGGCAACTCAACTGAACCCATGTGGGATGAACTAGAACCTGACTGTGAGCCTGTTCCCCAACATCAGTGTCCGACCTCACTTTTGTGGGTGAATAGAAACAACTCCCAGTAACAATGTTCCAACATCTAGTGGGAACCTTCCCAGAGCAGCAATGGGAGAGGCCACTTCGTATTAAATCCCTTGAGTTGGGACTGAGATGTTGGGCAGGCAGGTGACCATATACCTTGACCAGATATTGCATGGGCCTATGTACCCAGCAAACAAATGTTAGACCAATCATTTTGCAGATAGTACACACAGTGCGTTGTATAAAAGCTTGTGTTGGACAATGTGTCGGCATTTACAGCCAACTTTACTGCAGATTGTAATGACTTTGTTCAATGGTTTCTTAGACTGACCAGAATGTGTGATCTCAAGCAGAAAGTTCAAACCAGAACTGACGACTTACTGGTTATGACACTGACAAGTACTTGTACCTCTTTCTCCTCAATACTGACCTTGGGTGAATGGACTTAAAATAAGACTTTCTAAAAAATATTGACGAATGAATGAAATGGACCCATTCCTGTAGCAACCACAGAGACCAGAAACAAAGAAGACCCAAGTCCTGTTCTATTCTGCTGCTCGGTTCTGTCCCACATACCACTGATTTAAAGATTTCATTTTTAGTCTTCAGAACATCAGAGACTGTACAACATCGCCCGGGAGCTGCTGCAGACGGAGGAGGCCTATGTGAAGAGGTTGGATCTACTGGATCAGGTATGTGGTGCATGAGTCAGAACAAATGATGCACACAGTTTCCCATGATGCTTTGCTGATCTAAGCAGGTACCATCCACATGTAACACTCACTGTGTTGTTCCCTTGTGCTCTTAGGTGTTCTGCACAAAGTTGTTATGTGCAGGTATCCCCCAGGAGGTCATCAATGGAATATTCTCTAATATCTCCTCAATCTATCGCTTCCACTGTCAGTTCCTCCTTCCTGAACTAAAGACGAGAATAATGCAAGAGTGGTGAGTTTATTCCAACTCCAGAACCAATCCCTTCACTTCCAGATTTCTATACTGATAGGCCATGACTACAGTGCTGGACTGGCCCACCGGAATACCAGGAAAACTCCCGGTGGTCCCGGGTGTCAGTGGTCCCTCCTGCTGCTAAACGTTTGGCCTATTTCATGGTCATTCCCTATTTCTATGACAACAAAGAGGCTAAATAGATGGAATAATAGATTATAATAAGTAAAGAAAAGTAAAGGTGAATAGAGGTTGAGTGAGGAGAGAATAATAATAGTAGTGACAGTGGCCCCTGGTCTAAGGTTTTTGGTTGGGCCCCTGGTGTCCCAGTCCGACAACTGCATGACTAAACCTAATAGTAGTCTTTTTTTTAATATCTTTAGTATTTCCTCCTTTCCATTTGAGATGACAAGTCTACTACAGTATGGGATCAGCTATCCAGAAACCTGTAATCCAGAAATCTCTGAATTATGGAGAGGTCTCCCATAGACTCATTTTAATAAATTAATTGAGAAATGATTTCCTTTTTCTGTGTAATAATAAAACAGTAGCTTGTACTTGATCCCAACTAAGATATAATTAATCCTTATTGGAAGCAAAACCAGCCTATTGGCTTTATTTCATCTTTATATGATTTTCTAGTAGACTTAAGGTATGAAGATCCAAATTAGAGAAAGATCCGTTATACAGAAAACCCCAGGTCCTAAGCATTCTGGATAACAGGTCCCATACCTGTAATAATAAAACAGTAGCTTGTACTTGATCCCAACTAAGATATAATTAATCCTTATTGGAAGCAAAACCAGCCTATTGGCTTTATTTCATGTTTATATGATTTTCTAGTAGACTTAAGGTATGAAGATCCAAATTACAGAAAGATCCGTTATACAGAAAACCCCAGGTCCTGAGCATTCTGGATAACAGGTCCCATACCTGTAATAATAAAACAGTAGCTTGTACTTGATCCCAACTAAGATATAATTAATCCTTATTGGAAGCAAAACCAGCCTATTGGCTTTATTTCATGTTTATATGATTTTCTAGTAGACTAAAGGTATGAAGATCCAAATTACAGAAAGATCCGTTATACAGAAAACCCCAGACCCTGAGCATTCTGGATAACAGGTCCTTTACCTGTTATAATAAAACAGTAGCTTGTACTTGATCCCAACTAAGATATAATTAATCCTTATTGGAAGCAAAACCAGCCTATTGGCTTTATTTCATGTTTATATGATTTTCTATTAGACTTAAAGTATGAAAAACTCATGGAAAACCACAAGTCACAAGCATTCTGGATAACAGGTCCCATACTGGTACTTATCACTGGCTTCTGATACCAGGATTGTTTTGTGCCCAATCATTGACAGTTAGGTGTGTGGGCACCAGTTGTAGCAGAGTTTTTGGCTCACTGAAAATTAAGTTGGCCAACTTTTAAGATGAAAAAGGTGGAACCAAGAAGGATCCAGTGACACCATTCGAATGCTCAAAATACAAAGACCAAGTCAACCACAATAAAGTCTAAAATGACAAACTGAATTAATCCAGTCAACTTGCCGGTCTCTTTAGGGATACGAACCCCCGAATTGGTGACATCCTACAGAAGCTTGCCCCGTTCCTGAAGATGTATGGGGAATATGTCAAAAACTTTGATAAAGCCATGGACATGGTCAACAGCTGGACGCAGCGCTCCTCTACCTTTAAAGAGGTGGTTCACACAATCCAGGTAAGTCTCCATGTACTTAGCGCTTGGTGTATTTCATTCTGATAATCTCCATGCATCTTCCAACAGTCACAATGTTAATATGCAGTGACCATAGACCATAGCGCAGTACAAAGATCACCGCATCCCCCGGCTCTGCTTCTCCCCACTGGACTGTCTACTAAATTCTTTTATTTCCTGGTTCCTTCAGAAAGACAAAGTATGTGGAAACCTGACCTTACAGCACCATATGTTGGAGCCTGTGCAGAGGATTCCCCGCTATGAACTTTTACTGAAAGATTATCTGAAGAAACTCCCAGAGGATTCTCCTGATTGGAAGGATTCAGAAAGTAAGAGTTTAAAATTAGAAATTATTTAATTCTTGTTTATATGTTGTAACCTACACACGGGCTATTTCTTACATCAGTGTCAGACTAGTAGCAGAGAAAATCAACCTAAATGACAGTTTTGTTCAGATGTGGGGATGCTTCCACTATACATGGGCTATTATTCCCTCTATTACTATAGGTACACTCTCTCCCTACTATACCTGCTATCCCACAGTCACACTCCCTTCCCAGA
>JAMBMQ010000071.1:102974-113302 GCA_024363595.1 Xenopus borealis | reverse complement strand
TTGGTTCAGACGGAGCTCAGCTTAGCACGTCCGTCTACATTGCTTGCTTGGCCACGCCCCAACTGTACATTTAATTGTGAGGAGAGCAACTTCTGCCATGGAAAACCTGGCGCCACTCCTGCGTAAACTACCTACTGTATAATTATTTAATAGAAAAAGGAGATCATCTTGGAAAATTAGAATTATTTGCTTGAAATGGACTCTATGAGAAATGCATACCTATCAACTGTCCCGTTTTGACCGGGACCGTCCCGCTTTTGAAAGCTCAAGCCACAGTCCCTGATTGTTACTGAAACGTCCTGACTTTATCTTTGACCTCTTTCACTGAACAGCCAGAACAATGTTTCTAACTTAATTGGCTTTTGGAAGAGAGCCCAGAATAGATACTTTTGTAACAGTTTTAGATAAGGAGAGAACTAAGACTTAAAGGGCACATTATCATTAGCAAAAAAAAATCGGAAATTGGAAAATTTGTGACTTTCGGGCGCATACGCATTAGATCCTTACCGGTCAATCCCTCTACTGCTCATGCTCTAACCAAGCGCCGGCGAAAACAGGAAGAAGAGCGCACGGGCAAACTCGACAGGAGAGGAGCTGCACGGAGGGGTCAGTAACAAGTTAGGGGCATTTGCCTAGGGGGAAGGTAGGCCAGGGCCGGCCCGATGGGCTGATTGCTTTAAAATGTAAACAGGCTGCTCACCTAAAAAAATGCAAATGAGGTCCATCTTTAATATGTACATGAGCCAATCACTTTACAAATGTAAATGAGCTGTCCATAATAGCCATCCACAGCTAAGCCGATGCCTGCATTTGTTAATGTATATTGGAGGAACCAGGAATTCTGACCAACTTCAGTTAGTAATATTAGAGTTGCTATCTACCCAATCCCTTATGCTTATGATAGGTATGTTGGCAACAGGAGGATCTGTGATCAGAACAATCACTTCAGTCTGTATATGGAACACTGTGATATATAGCATTAATTTCATGAGACAGCCTAGTCTCTTCAAATATGCCACACTAAAGTCCTCTTATCTGCCAGGGTGCATAGTCTAGCTGGGGTCATACAAAGGAAAATTTTGAATATACTGTATATATAAGTATAGGGTCACTAATCCATCTTATAGAATAGTTGTGATAGAAACTAGGAGGAAATATTTGTTGCAAGGGCCAGTTCCAGCACTTCTGCTGGTTTGCGAGAAATTTTGTTGCAAATGAGATAAGGTTATGGGAAGAGGACAAGGAAGAGCAGAGAGATATGGAGCAGAGAGATAAGTGGTTGGGTAGAGTGGTGCATTAAGGCTACTGGGTAATGAGATTTTCACCCCTGTTACCACTGCAAATGATGCTAAATGATGGCCACTTGTCAAGCAAATGGATTAGTTAGAGGCAGACCTCTGTCTAAAAATTGTTTCTTTTAGCAATCCAGTGCCGATAAAGGCAGATGGAATGACAAGGGTATAAATGTGGGGTGCAACTGTAGTTTTCCCCCACATGCGGCCTTTCTTCCCCCCTTCTGTTCCCTAAATTGCATCTCCAAATTATAGCTCAGGATTCAACCAAATCCTTTTTGAAAGATTGAGGGTTTGGCCAAATACCAAAAAGGCATCCCCCCAGGGGCATAACTACAGAGGAGGCAGAGCCTCTCAGTATCATGCACAAGTTACTTAAAGACTAACTTTAATTTGGCAGTTTATGGAACATTAAGATACATGGGATCAGTAAGCTGTATGAGCCAAACAACAACTATTTTACAATAAACACACAGAGACCAGAGCTGGGTGCATGATGTGGCCCCAGCTTGTTTTATTAATATTTTCTAAATGAACCTATATATAGCAAATACCTTGTGACAACTGAAAAATAAGCTCCTAGCCAACAAGATTACTGCAAACTTCCCGCCGCCTATATATATTGGTTCTGCCTTAATGCTTGGGCTGGAACATTAATTTTGTTAACCATAACTTCAAATTAAACAAGCCTTTCCACGGCAAAGCGGCGCCTGAGAGTTCAGCTTTAGCACCTTTCCATTTGCTAATAGCTAATTCAATTGCGTTTTGTAAACCATTATTGAAAATGTCTAACCCTATGTTCACCGTCACCCTGAATTAGGTTATCGATTTCTGAATTATTGCTGTTGACCAATCACATGCTTTGACCACTATTCTTAGTTCAATTCCTATAGGTGAGGCGGGCAAGTGAGGCACCATGCGAGTGAAGATATCTAGCTGAATGTGAAAGTGCATCAGCTAACTTATATTCACATCCTGGTATGTGTTTTGCTTTAAGCCAAATATTAAATTGTAACGCTTTCAGATTATTTGCCTCAATACCGCTATGACTGGTGGGGATTTTGCTGACAAGTTATTTATGACTTCTACCACCCTCATATTATCACAATGGAACAGAATTCTTTTGTTTACCAGATACTGACCCCACACCTCTAAGGCCACTAAGACTGGGAAGATCTCTAGTAATACCATATTTTTTGTCAATACTAGTTGAACCCATATTTCAGGCCATGGTTGAGCAAACCATTGGCCTTTATAAAATGTACCAAATCCCTTAGATGTATCTGTGTAAAGCTCTGTGGCTGTATTATCTATAAACTCTTCTTGCCAGCATGTCCTTCCATTAAATTTGTGCAAGAATGTTTTCCATACCCATAAATCTTCCTTTACTATGCTTGGTATTCTAATATGCCAATTAAGCTTTTTTTTTTTTATTTGCCATTTTCAATACAACATTCAAACACAACAAAGTTTGAGAAAAAGTAAGAATGTACAGAAATGACATGCTTAAAGAAAATCACACCATAGCTCCATAATAATCAATATCCCAGTACGCTGTTAACCTTTTATTTAAATTTTTGCCTACCGGGATGTTTTAGTTTTAACTTCTTGACTGTTATCGTAGAATCAATCAGACTTTTCAATTTCACTAATTTTATCCTCAGGCAAACACAATCTCATAAGATTTGTATCAAATTTTATGCCCAGGTATTGAATGATTTGTGTCGGGTAAATTGTCTTTTCTTTAGCCAGTGGAATGCCAAATTCTTGTGCTTAACGAATAAATGTATCTAGTAATATTTGACATGTGTTTGTGCGATTAGGGCCCACAAATAAGAAGTTATCTAGATACTATATAGAGTGATATACTGTGACTTCATAATGAAGCACACTGTCCATTGTAAAAATTTAGAAATTGCTTCAAAATAGTAGCATGACCATGAGTAGCCTATTGGGTGGCACTTATCATAGTAGAATTTTTCTGGTAATAACCAAAAGGCTGCCTCTATATCGGTCTTGGCCATCCATGCCCATGGGCCAACAATGTTTCACCATGTTTGACATAGATGTGGTGTAACTTCACATGATAAAGCATCTTTAAAACTAATTTCAGCTATCCCTGTGCCTGATTGTGTTATAGCCAGACCAGGGAAATGGTTAGGTAAAAGTTTTACTTTTAGACCTGGCAATTTGTTTATTTCCCCCTGGTTGCTAGTGCTTGGTTGATGTGGTTGATCCAGTTGCAGTTGCTGCTGGGGAGAGCTGCAAGGTGCTGTGTATCCTGATTTTTGGGCTTGAAGAGGGGGGGTGTAGGTGGAACTGTGCTACTACTGCTGCTGGGTTTTGGAGTGAGGTTGGGGGAAGCAGTGGCTTGTGCTGGCGTGGTCTGTAACCACGGAGAGCTGTGAAAGTTGGGCTGTGACGTTACACTATGATGGTCCGGTCTTGCTTGTGTTGCGTATGCTAGCCAATAGGACCAGAGGGAAGAGCTGGAGCAGTGGGTGGTGACGTGGGGGTGGGACTGGTTTTCTTTTTAGAAGCAGCAACAGTTCTGTGCAGTCTTGTGGTGTTTATACAAATGGCCTGCGGGTGTCATTGTGCACATGCAGATACACAGGACTTTCTGTACAGCTTGGAAAATGAAAGTAAGTAAGGCAGTTGTACACAACTGCATGAATCTGTTAATATAGTGAATAAAGTACCCCCTCTTGTAAAATATAAGGATATTATGAGATACTGAGGTGTTTCATGACCAGGTCATGGATATATCATGTTTTGCAACTGAGGGTACTTTATTTATTATAATACACAAGTTTGAGTGAGTCATGTGACAGAAATGACATCAGACATCGTTTATAACTGATGACATCAGAACTCACCATTTATATGGATATAATTTACAAGATATTCACAGCTTTTGTGTATTATAAAGCAGTTACCAAAACATAACAAATGGCGACGAGGATGGGATTTTCTACCTCTGCACCAGCCTGCACCTTTTCTACCAAACCCTGGTGAGTCTACCATACCTTTTACTGCCTGGATCCGTATGTTTGATAAATACATTATTGCTGCTGACCAAGGGGAGATTTCTGCAGCTAGAAAGCGTGCTTTACTTATTCACTGCCTGGGAGCAGAGGGACAGCGTAATTTCTATACATTACCATTACCTGATGATACTTATGAAACTGCTCTTACTGCTATAAAGAACTTTTTTGTGCCAAGAGTAAATATGGTTGCTGAAAAATATAAATTCTGCCAACATGGACAATGTAATGGCAAATCCACAGAACATTTTGTAGCAGCTTTGAGAGAGCTGGTTGTTACATGTGAGTTTGGGAATCTAACAGATGAAATGATAAGAGACCAAATAGTGGAAAAAACAAACTCACCACGTATTAGAGAGAGACTGCTCCTAGAGCAAGATTTAACCCTTGCAAAGGCTATTACAGTTGCTAGCCAAATTTAAACAGCTGTGGCAGAGGCTAAAACTCTGTCAGGGAACTGCTGGGAATGTACAGATTGTGAATTCAAAACTGTGTCCTTATAATGCACAGTCACAGGCAAAATACAGTGCTAAAGAAAGGGATTCTTTGCAAAATCGTGCAGCAAATACAAATAAAAAATATTGCTTTCGCTGTGGTTCAACACAACACTTTGCAAACTATGTTAAATGTCCTGCCAAAGCTATACAGTGCCACAAATGTTTAAAACCAGGTCACTTTTCTGGGGTCTGCCGTAGTTCTGTTAAAGATGTTCATGAACTCACTACTACAAATGTTACAGTATTAAGTGTGGATAAAGCTGGTACATTTCTTCCAGACAAGTTTATATGCACTGCCAATGTCAATACTGCTTCTGCTGAAAAGGGACACTCCATTAACCTGATGCTTGATACAAGCTCAGCTGTTTCTATACTACCAAAGGATATTTTCTTGAAATACTTTGCAAAAGATACGCTTGTTGCACCTGCCCTGAGACTGGTCAGTTACTTAAAGGATCCAATCCTTGCGCTTGGTTGCTTGCCAGTGACTATAAAATTTGAATCAAATTCTGTAAATTGTGAATTGTGAAGGGTACTGCTATACTTGGAAGGGATCACTTTGCTGCATTAAACCTACAATTAGTGGATGGTCTCATTACTACAGCACCAGTACCTGCCACACAGCCAGTGTATAAAATTTCACCACAAAGCAACACATTACTGGGTTGTGCAAAGAACTTTAAGTTAAGTTGAGACCAGATGTAAAATCAGTATGCCAGAAATTGAGGTGATTGGCCTACTCTATAATGGAGACTGTCTCACAGGAACTAAAGAAACTGGTAGAGCAAGATGTGATTGAAAAATCAGAATGCTCTGAATGGGTGTCACCAATTGTTGTAGCAAAGAAGAAAACTGGAGGTATTCCATTGTGTGTTGATCTCTGTGAACCGAATAAAGCAGTTGTTATGGATAATCATCCCTTGCCACACATAGAGGAAATATTTTCTGAACTTTGAGGAGCAAAATTCTTTTCTACTCTGGATCTTCGGAGTGCTTATCATCAAGTATTACTGCACGAGGAAAGCAGAGACCTCACTGCATTTATCACCCATGATGGTTTGTTCCGGTTCAAGCATGTACCTTATGGACTGGCTTCAGCACCGAATTGTTTTCAAAGACTGATGTCTTCTATACTCCATGGCATACTCGGTGTGCAATGCTATTTGGATGATATAATTGTCTATGCTCCAACTATGAATCTTCATGACAAGTACCTGGAAAAGGTTCTGAAATGCATTGATTCTGCAGGACTCAAACTGAACCTTTACAAATGTCACTTCAGACAAACTCAGCTGTCATTTCTGGGTCATATAATTTCACAAGATGGATTACGGCCTGACCCTGACCATGTCAACGCAGTTACACAAGCACCTACTCCATCTGATTTCCAGACCTTACAAGCTTTCATAGGTCTTACTTCTTGGTATTCTAAGTTTATTCCCAACAATGCTTCAGTTGTGGAGCCACTCAGAGCACTACTACGTGGAACTTTAAGTCTGGTGTGGTCAGAATCTGCTCAACATAGCTTTGAAATAGTGAAACAGCTAATTGTGAACAGTCCAGCGCTAGCTTTATTTGATCCTGCACTACCCACTGTGGTTACTAATGACGCTTCAGACTATGACGTTGGTGCAGTTCTCACACAGATCCATGTGGACCATACAGAGAAAACTGTTGCATTTGCATCCAGAACACTTTCAGAGACAGAGCGTCAGTATTCAACTGTTGAAAAAGAAGCTCTAGCGTGTTTGGGCAACAGAAAAATGGGATAGAGAATTTACCTTATGCACTGATCATAGCCCTTTAACTACACTACTTACAACAAAGGAACTAGGAAGAGCTGGAATGCGTATAGCTAGATGGTCAGCAAGAATTTCAACTACAAAATGCAATACAAACCAGGTTTGAAAAATGTTACTGCTGATTGCTTGTCACATTTACCTTTACCTACAGCTTCTGATATGCTGGATATATTATCATCTACAGTTACGGCTGCTGATTTTAAGCAAGCTTGCCTCACATTTCCAATTCAAGTAAAACTACCGGACATCTTACAAAGCAAATGGCCAAATGCTGAGAAGAAACTCAGTCCTGATCTTCAACTTTACTACAGGATTAGACACAAATTGTCCTTAGTAGATGGCTATGTTGTCCGTGGAGCTTACCGTTTTTTGAGAGTCATCAAGGAATTGTACGTACAAAACAAAGACTACCAGAACTATACTGGTGGCCAGCAATGGATGCCGATGTGGTAACTGCCATTCATTCTTGTGTTACTGTAGATTTGCTATAACCTTGATAGACTATTACAGTAAATGGCCTAACATTGCATTTGTTTCTCATGTAACATCAGCTACAGTAATAGCATTTCTGTCTACAGTCTTCAGTAGAGAGGAAAATCCAAAGGACTTAATATCCGACAATGGACCACAGTTTGTCTCATATGAGTTTGAATCCTTTCTGAGAGAGAGGAATATTGTGCATAGGAAATCTTCAGTGTATTACCCACAAGTAAATGGAGAAATCGAGCGATTCAACGGAAGCCTGAAAGAAGCATTACAAACAGCAAATCTTACTGGGAAATCTTGGAAAGTATTTACAATAAAGTTCTTACATAACTACAGAGCAGCATGCCATGCAACAACCCAAGCATCTCCAGCTGAATTATTACATGGCAGACAGATGCTCACTAAGTTACATGTTGCAGATATCAAACTTCCACCAATAACGGTTCCTACAAACTCATTCTACTGCTGACATTGTCAAACGTCACCAAGACAAATGCAAGGCTTAAACTGATAGAAAATGTGGTGCAAGAGAAGTGCACTTTCAGTCTGGATCTTTAGTCAGAATTAAGAAACCAGGAATACTGAAACAAGGACAATCTAAATTTACTTCACCAATTGAAGTGATACACCAGGGAGGACCATACACATATGATCTTTCTGATGGATGCATATGGAATGCAAGTCGTCCTGCTCCTGCTAGATATGACTTTTCAGACATTCCATTTGATGAAGGACATTTTCCTACCCCTAATGCCAACTGCAATAGGCCTGAAGAAAATTAACCTATAAGGCGTAGTGAGAGAATCAGAAAACTACCTGCATGGACCCAGGACTATGGGATGTGAATAATGTATATTATTGCTTTAAGATGCATTGTTGTTTGTTATATTTGTCCAAATGCTTTCCTACTATAGGGGGAATATGTGGTGTTTATACAAATGGCCTGCGGGTGTCACTGTGCACATTACTTGTGCTATGCAGATACACAGGACTTTCTGTACAGCTTGGAAAGTGAAAGTAGGAAGTAAGGCAGTTGTGTAATGGTTGCATGAATCAGTTATAACCTCCTCATTCTCGGCTACCAAAACATAACAAGTCTGATGGCTGGCTTCTGCTTCTTTCCTCTTGTTGCTTCGCTGGTTCTGGCGGGTCAAGGAGCGAGTGGGTCAAAAGAGGGACAGTTGGGAGGTATGGTGCTTTACACATGAATAACTGAATAAACATGTATTCATACTGTTTATTGAGATGTGGTTGTCCCTAGTATATTGGAAAGAATCTGTCTCTGTTTTCAGGAGTGGGGAGGAGACGGTTTCACCATCAGTTAAATCTAATCACAAAATCTAATTAAAGAGAAAGTGAATAAGTGCATTAAGTCCTACATGTGAATCTGGTTTCTAAGGGCAAAGAACAAGCAAATCCGCAAATAAATCATGCCGATATACTAATTTTGTGACTAGGACTTAGTATCATTAGAATCTTCCTTTCATTGTCATGTATAATAACATAGCTGTTTATACACAGAATCATCTTTCGCTGCATTTATACATCTACATGTCAGCTGCCATATTGCCAGGTGGATTTAGGGAGTAGTATGATAGCTCATATAGTTGGTGAGATAGGAGATGCCTAATCAGGCGTCTGGATCTAGAACAATCGTACTAGCATCCAGATGTGCACAAGAGATTCTAATAGTGCCATAATGAAACCTAGAGGTGAAGCTGAAAGCATTATAGGCCAGTTTCCAAGAGAAGGTTGTGTCTTCGTTTGGGGGGGATATTTAAATACGTCTCTTTCTGTGTTATTACAGGTTGTTATAGAGCGATACAAGGGAGAGAAACAGCTGCCTGTGTTGGATAAAACAAAATTCCTTGTTCCAGATCATGTGAATATGAGCGAGCTAGTAAAAATCATAAGGTGAACCATTGATATATATATATATATATATATAGAGAGAGAGAGAGAGAGCTATTGCCAGATCTTCTGACAAGTAGCAAATTGTCTGATAATTTGCCTTTTTCCACCAGACGTAGGCTGCAGCTGAACCCCACCCAGGCCTTCTTCCTGCTTGTAAACCAGCACAGCATGGTGAGCGTCTCCACCCCAATCTTGGATATATATATGAACAGGAGAAGGATGAGGATGGTTTCCTGTACATGGTCTATGCCTCGCAGGAAACATTTGGCCACTGATGTCCTGAGGATGCACAAATGCTTGCACGCCAACACAAACCCAACACATGCAACACAGAAATACTCTTGCATATTGACACTTACATATGATTTCGACCACACTTCTTGCCTGTAGATAACAAATCATTCTTGCACAATAACTGACTCGCACGAAGACTGTCACACAAGCATTCCACCTCAATTTGGACACTAGCAAACGCATTAGTTCTGTGTGCTCACACTCATTTCTGCACACAAAATCATACCCTCCATGCTTGTATGAATGAGTTCTTGCCTGCACGCAACCAACCTTCAGCTTCTATGCAGAGTCTCCCGGTTATATAAACGTAGTAAGAATAGTGCAACACATTATCATAGCGTTGTTTAACTGCCTCCTGTAACAAAACTTCTCCTCTTGTTTAACTGTAGGTAGTTTTTGTGACCCATAATTGTGAGGTTGCAAACAGGGAAACTTGTGGACATTTAGGAACCCAAGGACCACTGAAACGTAGAGAAAGAACACTTTCTATTAAAAATGGAGCCCAGTACATTTCCAGCCACATCAGTGGAGCTAAGGGGTAAAGGAGGCAGTAAGCCATTGAAAATAACCCTTTGTTCATAAATTAAAGTGGACCGGTCACCCCAAAAAAATATTCATATTCTTTTTTTTTTAAAAGGTTTTATTTTTGCATTTAACAAAAACACAAATTATACATGTTAAAGAGGACAATAAAATAAAATAAAAGAAAGAATAAAGGGGGGTGGGGAGGGGGAATTTGGTGGTTGGGCCACCACCTGGGCAGATCAGGAGATATCTTATGCCTAAAGAGTTAGTCCATGTCTGTGTTGGTGTCTTGACATGAGGTCCAAGGGTCCCAAATTTTAGCAAATTTCTCTGGGCAACCCCTACTCAGGTAGGTCAACCTGTACATAGGAAGAGCCTCATTAACCAATTTTTTCCACAGCGGTACCGTAGGGGGGGTCTCGGAGCTTCCACTTTAGTGCAATGACTTTCCGTGCATAAAAAAGTAGTAAA
>JAMBMQ010000071.1:84461-98036 GCA_024363595.1 Xenopus borealis | reverse complement strand
ACCATGCACAGCTCCAGGACTTCCTTACCCATGTTAAGATTAAGCATGTTGAGCATGGGACTGAAAGGGTTTACAGTATGTTCAGCTATGCATGAACTGTGAAAGGGCACTTATCCTGGTTATACACAACTATTGAACTCCATGGTGACGTGCATATATTATTTTAGATGCTAACCAAAGGGAGATGGGATTTCCATGGGCCACCTACACACAAAACAGAATGATGGCACTACTAAAAGTGCAGGAATATGTGCTGCATCAAAGAACTGACCCTCTATATGGTACTGAAGCATTTCTTATGGTGTGGAGTTAGAGGTAATAGGTAGTAATGTGGGCAATACCAAGAAAAAGTAGGAACCTTTTAATCAGGCTTTACTACATCATTGTGCCACACCACCCTTTTAAAACAAAGTCGAGGAACCAAATTTTAGAAACAATGAACACCACCTCTCAGTCAGTACCAAACAGCTCAAGAAAATAACAGAACCATTCACATATTGCCTCAGATCATATTTATTCAGGCCCACTTCCTCCCAAAATAAATACATCTCTACAAAAGAAAAACTGTGCAACAAACAAAAATACATTTGGAGACATTTTTGTAGTGTAAATTCTAGTGTGTTCGCGCTTTTTGAAATCGCTCCAAATTGCCTCGCCAGGCAATTTGGAGCAATTTCAAAAAGTGCGCCGCTCCGTGTGGATACGCGCCGGTGTTTTCAAGCAACGCTGGTGCGCTTGGGTACGTGGCTATTCGGGGAGGTTCGGGGGCTACAAGTCGCGGCGAGAAGTCGCCAGGAGACAAAATGCCCCCGAATCTCCCCGTCTGGCCTTAGCCTTAGGGGCAAATTCACTAAAGCGCGAAGAGTCTGATACTAGTGCTAATTCGCCAGCATGACGTCATTTCGTAACTTCGCAAATTCACTAACATCGAAATTTTCGCTAGTGAAGTAGATAGACTAGAGCAACTTCGCACCCTAACACCAGGCAAAGTTGCGCACTGATGAAGGAGCGTAATTACGTTAATTCACTAAGATGACCATTTTACTGAACGTTACCACTTACGCTAGACGTTACTTCACCAGGTCAGACCTGGCAAAGTTCAATACAATAGATAGGAGTTTGTCCCAAAAAAAAGCTGGTGTCTTTTACCTTTTGTAGGGTTAGTCTGAAAAAGAGCACATTTTTTTGTGGGGGTTACCCTCCTTCCCCCCTACATTTCCTAACATATGGCAACTCAACTATACAGGGGACACATGTTTAGGGCAATAGGACAACTTTATTTTATTTATTAAAGGTTTCCTGGGCTTGTGTAGTGTAATGTAGTGGCTGTAACATATACTTTTATTATACTTTGAAATTCGCGCCGTATGCAAATTAGGCATTGCTAGCGTAAAAGCGCTGTGCCTGGCGAAGTAACACTAGCGCAACTACGCTACCATTCGCATAGCGTTGTGAAAATTCGTCTGGTGAAGTGCGGCGAACGTTAGCAAAGGCAACGCTAGCGCATTTTCGTAGAGTTATAAAAATGTTAGTTTAAAGTTTACCACTGAAAAACTCACCTACTTTCTCTTAATTGCTCTGGGATTGTTAGAATTGTATTCATCAAATGGTGAACTCTAACTTTCATGCATTGAGAAATACGATTTTAAGAATCCCATAGGACTGAATAGAAAGTGAGTGAGCTTTTCTGTGGTGAGCTCTAATCTCACATTTTTCCTAAATTTGCCCCTTAGTTTTATCAGCTCCTTTGAAGTTCTTTGGGACCAGAAGTGACAAGAAGTGCTAAAGTGAAACTGGCTTCATATTTTTGTGCAGTGTCAGAAATAACAAAAACTAAAGATATTTCTTATTTAAAACAATAGGCATGTTCAGAACAAAATATGTTCATTCAGCTCATGTTGCAAAGGGGTGTATACTGTCCCTTTAACCTGTGGTCTTCTTGCTACTCAACTGCAACTCTCAGAAATCATCTAAAGCTTTTGGGAGTTGTAGTTCAGAATTTGTAAATCTCTTCTGTAGCATGGATAAAGGAAGCAATAAGCTGGACCCTGTACACAATATGGAGTGTTTCAGTAAAGCGTAATGAAGGAGCAATCAACTCACACAAACAATATATTCTTTGGTTGTTACAGAGACCAGGTCTGCATTATCCATGTACAACAGTCTATAAAATTCATGCCATGAATATACATTATAAAAGGCAGTTCAGATCTGTCCATGTGCTGTGCATATACACGATTGCAAAATGTATGAGCTTGATCCAAAAGACAGGCCATAAATCAATAAAATACTTCTCAGAGAGTATAGGGAGTGATTAGTGCACAGATGTATATTATCCCCCAACTTTGTGGCAAAAAAAAGAGTGGGGGTAGAAGGGAGGCACCTGCTGGTCACTTGAATGTATAAGTTCTCACAAGCATCCCCTGTATAAAAAGTTGCCACTAAGCGGACTTTAAGACTGCAGGCCTCCACCCCCACTTTCTTTTTTAAAACATTCTGCACAGTGAAGAGGCGTCGAGTAGATTTCCATATAGCCCTTGTGACGGCAGAGTAAAGTTGAATTCCAAAAAAAACATTTTCCCAAGTTCTTCTCAGTTAGCCTTTAAAGTTTATGCCCCCTAAGATTGTTCTAGCACAGTGTGTGTATTGTTGTAAGGAGTGTTGATCATCTGTTTTTTGGTGCAACCAATTTAAAGATCCTGGAAATATAATGAACCATAATAAAGAGTCCTTTTCAATCTCCATGCAGGACTCTTCAAGAGAACGGTTTATAGTAAAACCTACTATCTCTCTGGCCTACCAAAGGCACCCGTAACAGAGTCCTTTCTGTTTTGGTGATATTTATGTTTTGGACCACAAAGTTACTTCAGGACAAAGGTGGCTTCAGTTCCATCCTTATTGGTGAGGTAAAGGCCATGAGGAAGGAGGGAAGGCATAGAAATAATCAGACACCAGCAAAATCTGCAGCAGGTATGGAAAAGATAACATAGGATAATTAGTCACTAATATTAAGGGTATCATAAACATACAATGTTTTTGCACATTTGTTTTTATCAAATGTGAATATGATCTTGGTTTGGTCAAAAGCATGTCTGTACAGACAAAACATGGACATACTTTTTGTTGCCCCCCTGTTCTTTCCTTACTAAAATTACTCTCTTTCCTTCCCAGCATCAAAGATCTGAACATTCATATAGTTATATATGTGATAGAGCCTCTTGGACAAACTGATCCTTTGTTCGTTGTACAAAGTCAATAAAAACTATTTTATAATAAATACGTGAATATATCTGGAAGCTGTCAATATTAAAATAAAATATAATTCATATAAAATAGTAATGTATTTAAAAACTTTAACAGTAGACACTCGTTAGGCAATCTGTAAATCGTAACGCGCAGGCTCATTGTGCTCCGAGCTGCTAAGAAGCGAAGATTGTAGGTTGTTGGAAATCAACAAAGTATGCATAAAGTGAATATTAATCAACCTAGATGCATTTTAAATGTATAAATGCAGTATATTATGAGTTAGTCCCCAAGCTAAGATTATGCCCAGAGTGGGGTTGCCACCTGTCCAGATTTGACCCAGACAGCCTTTCAGAAGGGCTGCCTGGATAAAGACAGTTTGCCCGGTTTTCCAAATAGAGAGATTTTTGTACTCACCGTAAAATCTTTTTCTCTTGTCCTATATTGAGGGGACACAAGCACCATTGGGATGAAGATCCTGCAGCTGGAGAATGGACACTAACTTGTTAAAAGTGACTCCTCCTCCCGCTCTGGGCTTCATCCCCAGCCTCCTCCTACTACCTTCAGTTTCAACTAATGAAGGAGCATTATATCCCAAAACAGAAGAGGAGTCCGTCAACCCCCTCAGAACTTAAATATACATTACTCCCAACGTGGTGTAAACTATATAAAACGCCAGTTGGGCGGGACACTTTTTTTCGGTGCTTAGCCAATAACAGTCTGAAGCACCTTCCTCCCAAAAACTGGCTTCGGGTGAAGCTTGTGTGTATAGCCTGTAGAATGGCGTGAAAGTGTGGAGGGAGGCCCAAGTGGCTGCTCTGCAAACTTGTTCTGATGCCTGATGCAGAACTGCCCAGGAAGTACTTCAAACAGGCTGCTGACTGGAATATGAAACTAAAAACAAACAAACCGACTGAAAAGGATAAGTGTTTGTTATCGAATGTTATTTTATAATAAGGTTATATAATATTTAAATACTGTGGTTTAATTTTTTATATATATTTTTCTGTTTTTGGTGCTAAATAGCAAAGTTTGGTGTGCTATTGTGCTTACAGCAAGTTTGTCACAACCTGCTTTACTTTGCAGTTAGTTTTCCCTCAGTTTGAGGGGGTGGGGTTTGATTAGTTGCACCTGAACAGACTGTATAAATAGAACCCCTGGGACTCCAGTGAGTCTGCTGCAAACAGCCTGCTGACTGGAAAAAGCAACTAAAAACAAACAAACCAACTGAAAAGGTTAAGTATTTGTTATTAACTGTTATTTTATAATAACGTGGTATATTTAAATACAGTGGTTTCATTTTTTTATATATTTTTTCTGTTTTTGGTGCTAAATACCAAAGTTTGGTGTGCTATTGTGCTTACAGCATGTTTGTCACAACCTGCTTTACTTTGCAGTTAGTTTTCCCTCAGTTTGAGGGGGTGGGGTTTGATTAGTTGCATCTGAATAGACTGTATAAATAGAACCCCTGGGACTCCACTGGAGCTTGCTCTAGTGTTTAGCTGCTCTTAAGTGTTTGCTCTTTAAGTGGGGGCTTTGTAAATAGGATTGCCACCTGGCCAGTATTTTACCTGCCTGGCCGGTATTTATGATGGTTCATCCTAGGGTTGCCACCTTTCCCTGTGGCTCAAGCCGGACAGGGGGGTGGTCCCGTGACGTCATGGGGCGGTCCCGTGACATCAGTGGGCGGTCCCGTGACGTCATGGGGCGGTCCCGTGACGTCACGGGGCGGAGCTATGACGCCGCGATCGCCGATTGGCCGATCGCGGTGTCAATCAAGCTAATCCCGCCCGGTTTTCCTTATATGGAAAACCGGGCAGGAAGCATTGAACCGGGCAGCCCTTCAAAATACCGGGCTGTCCGGTTCAAAACCGGACAGGTGGCAACCCTAGTTCATCCCAATGTTATTAATAAGAAAAAAAGATAAATATATAGGAAGGCCGGTATTTTTTTCAGGAAAAGGTGGCAACCCTATTTGTAAATGGAGTAACAAACACCGGCGTTTCAAACCAAAGGAGGTTCAAAGTAGGGTTGAACTGTAACTGGGATAATGAGTGCTAGCAAGATTGAAGGTCTGACCCAGTGCACAGTCTGCCATATGTATGCAGATTTGGAAGAACAGAAATAACCATTACGGGCAGTGGTGAGGGTTTAGAATCCCTCTGGGTAGAGATTTCGACTGGGCATAAGGTTACAAAGAAAATGGTCATTGGTGTGTGCTACAAACCACCAAAAGTGACGATTATGAAGCCCAGCTACTTTTACAAATAGAAGTGGCTTCACAACTAGGTCAAGTTATTATGGGTGACTTAAATTATTAGGATATTGACTGGGGTAATGGGGTTGCCAAGACAGATAAATCTAGTAGGTTTGTAAATATGCTAAATGACAACTTTTTATGCCAGCTCGTTCAAGAACCTACTAGGAGTAATCTCTTTTGGATCTTGTAATAACTAATAATACTGAACTCATCTCTAGCATTTGTGTAGCATTTAGGAAATAGTGATCATAACATGGTCTCCTTTGAGATTCTGTTGCAGAGGCTACTCTATAAGGGAGTAACTAAAACATTGAATTTCAGGCGTGCAAACTTTGACAGTATAAGGGTATCTCTGCAACATATTAAGTGGGAAATGCTTTTCACAGGGTTAAACACTGAACAAAAATGGGAAGTCTTTAAAATGCTGCTTAATAAATATACGTCAGTATATTCCGCTTGTAAGCAAGGAACGTTGTTGCAAAGCAAAACCTTTTGGGTTCAATAGAAGTGTTGGTGTTGAGGTAGGTAAGAAAAGACGTGCTTTTAAGGCTTTCAAGTTAGCTGGGACAGCCAAATCATTTATAAGGTACAAGGAGGCCAATAAATCATGCAAAAAAGCTATCAGGAAAGCTAAAATCGATAAGGAAAAGGAAAAAGCAGTAAAGCAGTAAAAAGAATCCAAAATTATTTTTTAAATATATTAATAGTAAAAAATTAAACAGGAAGGGCCTACCCCTTTCTGTTTCATCAACCAGCTGACCCCCTTCTGATAATAAAGGTCCTAGACCTTTATTATCAGAGGGGGGTCAGCTGGTTGATGAGAACAAGCAAAAAGCTCAGATTCTGAATGCATACTTTTTGTCTGTCTACACAAATGAGGAACCAGCTAATGAAGGTTTCCTTAATAGTCCCAATTCTAATAATACATCTAATGATGCATGGTTTACACATGCTGAAATTCAAAAGAGACTAGAACATGTTAAGATAAACAAAGGTCCAGGGCCAGATGGGATTCATCCCAGGGTTATTATCTTAGTTCTGTGATTACCAAACCTCTTTACTTAATGTTTCAGGATTCATTAAAGTCTGGCATGGTGCTTAGAGACTGGCGAATTGCTAATGTGGTGTCGCTATTCAAAAAGGGATCCCATTCTCCCATAAAACTATAGGCCAGTTAGTCTGATCTTGGTGGTAGGAAAGCTTTTCGAAGGATTAATAAAGGATAGGATACAGGACTTTATAGCAAATAACAATACTATGAGTTTGTGCCAGCATGGTGTTATGTGTAATAGATCTTGCCAGACTAACTTAATTTCATTTTATGAGAAGGTAAGCAGGGACCAGAAGATTACTGGTTAAATTATGGAATGTTGGCCTAGAAAATAGTATTTGTAACTGGATAGAGAACTGGCTAAAAGATAGACTACAAAGAGTGGTGGTAAATGGAACATTTTCTAATTGGACCAGTGTTGTTAGTGGGGTACCGCAGGGCTCTGTACTGGGTCCCTTGCTTTTCAACTTGTTTGTTAATGACCTGGATGTGGGCATTGAAAGTAGGTTTCTATTTTTGCAGACGATACTAAATTGTGCAGAACTATATGTTCCATGCAGGATGCTGCCACTTTGCAGAGTGATTTGTCTAAGTTGGGAAACTGGGCAGCAAACTGGAAAATGAGGTTCAATGTTGATAAATGCAAGGTTATGCACTTTGGCAAAAATAATATACAGTAAATGCAAGTTATACACTAAATGGCAGTGTTTTGGGAGTTTCCTTAAGTGAGAAGATTAAGAAGAGAAGGCTCTTGGGGTTTTTATAGATAAGTTTTCTAATAGTTTTCTAATAGTGTCATTCTGTAGCTACTAAAGAAAATAGGGGTCTGTCCTGCATAAAAAAGGGCATAAACTCAAGGGATGAAAACATACTTATACCTCTTTATAGATCCCTAGTAAGACCTCATCTGGAATATGCAGTGCAGTTTTGGACTCCAGTCCTTAGGAGGTATGTAAATGAGCTGGAGAGAGTGCAGAGACGTACAACTAAACTGGTTAGAAGGACTTAAATTATGAGGGTAGACTGTCGAGGTTTGGGTTGTTTTCTCTGGAAAAAAGGTGCTTGGGAGGGGACATGATTACACTTTACAAATACATTAGAGGACATTATAGACAAATATCAGGGGACCTTTTTACCCATAAAGAGGATCACCGCACCAGAGACCACCCCTTCAGACTAGAAGAAAAGGACTTTCATTTGAAGCAGCGTAGGTGGTTCTTCACTGTGAGGACAAGTGATGTGGTGATGCCTGATTCTGTTGATTCTTTCAAAAGGGGCTTGGATGATTTTTTGGACAGACATAATATCAAAGGCTATTTTGATACTAAACTCTACAGTTAGTACAGCTATGGGCATATATGTGTGTGTTAATCTGGAGGGGTTGAACTTGAACTTGATGGACTTTGTCTTTTTTCAACCCAATTTAACTATGTAGCAGGTAGATTGGGCTCTGACCTTGATCGGTGGCGGTTTTCCCTTTACCGCATAGGCTCTAACTCTTGTTCCACGAATCCATTTGGCTAAAGTATTCTTAGATGCTCTATTTCCCATCTTTGGACCATTCAGGATAAAGAACAGTGCATCTGTTCTCCTGATTTCCTTTGTGGCCTGTAAGTAATACTTTATAGCTCGCACCACATCCAGTTTGTGCAATTTACTCTCGCTGGGATTCTTGGGCTTTGGACATAAGGAAGGCACTACTTTATCCCGATTGAGATGGCATTCTGATACCACCTTTGGAAAAAAATCTGGAGTGGGCCTGAGGACCACCTTGTCCTTGTGAATAATAGTGAATGGCGACTTGCGATGAATGGCGAATTAGCGCTTCAAAAGCCATGTTCACTGATGAGAATTCGGGTGGACAACCGGACCTTGAGTCAGTAGGTCGTTTCTCTGTGGCAGATGGAATGGTTTGTCTTTTGCTAGTGTCACTAGGACTGCATCATCAGTATGGAGCCACAAGAATGGTCCTTGTTTCTTCTTTTTTCATCTTCTTGATAGGGATGCACCAAATCCACTATTTTTGATTCGGCCAAATACCAAACAGAATCGGAACCCTCATTTGCATATGCAAATTAGCGAGTGGGGGGGTTAGCGTGCAGCGCGTGAAGTGCGCAACAAAAAAGTTTTAAAATTTCCTTGTTTTGTGACAAAAAGATTTTTCAGATTCGGTTCATCCAGGCACAAGGATTCAGCCGAATCCTGCTGAAAATGGGCGAATCCTGGTCGAATACTGAACCGAATCCTGGATTCAGTACATCCCTACTTCTTGACCACCTTTGGAAGAAGAGCCAGAGGAGGGAATATGTAAACCGTGACGAAGTTCCATGGGAAAACCAGGGCATCCACTACATGTGCTTGGAGGTCTAGGCTTCGTGCCACAAACCTGTGAACTTTGCGGTTGCTGCGGGATGCCATAAGATCTATTTCTTGCAGCCCCCACCAATGAGTTGGAAAACTTTGTGGTGTAGACTGCACTCTCCTTGGTCTAGCGTCTCTCTGCTCAGGTAGTCCGCTATCCAGTTGTCTACCCCTGGTATGTGTACTGCGGATAGTGCTGGAACATTGTTTTCTGCCCACGTCAGAATCTTGCTGACTTCCTTGAGGGCCACAAGACTTCTGGTAGCCCCCTGGTGGTTTATATACGCTACTGCGGTTACGTTGTCGGACTGTATCCGCACCGCCTTCCCCATGAGTATGGGTGTCAGGCCCTCCAGCGAGTATCGAATCACTAGCAGCTCCAGGAGATTGAGGGCTACTTTCGTTCCTTTTGGTTCCAAAGGCCTTGAAACGTTGTTTGACCTAAGACACCACCCCACCCTCTTAGGCTGGCATCCGTTGAGAGAACTGTATAGTGATGTGGAGGAAAGAGTCTTCCTCCTGCTGTTCGATGGGATTGTGTCCACCAAGGGAGAGTTTCACCTGCTCTGGAATGACCACGGTCTAGGTCGGTCCGATCCTTCCCTTGGTGCAGTAGTATGGTGTGCTGAAGGGGTCTGGTGTGGAACTGCACATATGGAATGGTTGCAAAACAGGCGACCATCGTGACGAGGGTCTGCATGGCTGTTCGGAGAGTGACAGTATGGGATCTCCTGAGAGTCCTGTAAGGTGTCGGTCTTGTCTAGTGGGAGGAATGTTCTCCCCGACCTGGAGTCCAATATCAGACCTAGGTGTTCTATGCTCTGTGTCGGAGAGAGATGGGATTCGTTGTAGTTGATGATCCACCCTAGGCGCATCAGGGTCTGTAGGAACTGTGATGTGTTAAAGTCGGCTATCGTCGCTGATTGGCCTTTTACTAGCAGATCGTCCAAATAGGTGATGACGGTTATTTGAGTCTGAGTTCCTCTAGTGCCACTGCCATGACCTTAGTGAAGGTACGAGGCGCGGATGACAGGCCGAAAGGAAGTGCTAAAAATGCCAATGTTGTCCGTTCACAAAGAATCTGAGAAACTTTTGATGGGCTGGATGAATAGGGATATGAGAAGGGATTCAGGTTCTTTATATCTAAGACTGGTCTCAGGGAACCGTCCTTTTTGGGACCATAAAGAGGTTATAACCCCTTCCCTTGTCTATGTGTCTGGAACTGGTCGAATGGTTCCCGCTGTCACCAGTTCTTGGATGACCGCAAGGAACTTGGTTTTGATGTGATTCTGTTTGGGTAGTCTGGATATAAAAAAATCTGTGGGGTGGTCTTTGCTGTGTGTTGTCTTGAGATGGCTTTGTAGGTGCCTTAGCAGATGACAAGCTGGGTCTCTGCTTATTTTGGTAGCGTTGAGCATAAGTAGGATTTAGATTTATCCATCTGGACCCTTGACCTTTGGCCTTGTCTGAAGGGACGAAAAAAGGGCCTTCTCTTGAAAGGTGCTCTCTTGGGTGTAGCTTGAGGGAGCAGGTTCCTTTTACCACCCGTAGACTGGGATATTATTTTATCGAGCTCTGCTCCAAATAATAATTTTCCTTGGAAGGCTGACCAAGGTTCGTTTGGATGTCAAATTGGCTGACCGCATGACATGCAAGCTGAATATTGACTGTTTGTAAGTACATACCCAAAAGGGAAGCCTGATTTGTGTGTGAATCCTGGGTTGATTAACTTTTTTTTCTGAACACCTTTAACCCTATTGTGGCTGGATTGCCCCTATCAGACAGCATAAAACAGTATTACCCTATGTGCGCTTCCTTCTCTTTTCTATTTTAGATACTATGTCTGGATCTAGTTGCTCCTGATCTGAGTCTTCCTCTGAGGGTAGCTGGCCTTCCTCATCTGAGGGATTGAATTGTTCCCTTGGGGAACCTGGAGGTGAGCATGTGGAGCATTTGTTTCCGTCCGGGCGCTTATCTGTCCTAGGGGGATGAGATAGGCGCTCAAGGACCCTGTCTAAGGTCTCAGGAATGCAGGCAAGGTTTTTATGCCTGCAAGTGAGAGGGTTAGAGCCCTAACCAGTTTGGAATCAGATGTGCTAGCCAGGGAAGGTGGCAAGGGTTCTGATGGTCTGCAGGCCAAACACACTGACTCAGCCGAGGACGAGTGGAATTTGGTTTTACAATTTGCACAGGCAAGAAAGGAAACCTGTGTGTGTAGGTGTGTATGAGCGGAGGACTTTGAGGTCCTTGGCTCTTCAGTTTTGTCTTCCATAGCGCTCCTTCCACCCCTAAAACACAGGGGTAAGGACGTAGAATCCGTAGACTTCTATAAGATAGAAGAACATTTTAAAACAAGAGTGTTTTTTTTTTTTTTTTAAATATAAAGGAGGCAGGGGAACCCAGCCTGATATGCAGGGCTAGAGGTAGGCTGTTTTATTCCTCTTGTTCTGTGGAAACAGAAGTAGAGAAGGGCATGGGGTTGGGAGGGTAAGTAGCATCGAGTTACCCCCCAGCAGGCCCGGACTGACAATCTGTCCGTTCGGGCAAATGCCTGTGAGGCCGCGTTATGTTTTGTCCAAGTGGGCCACTTCTGATCCTTATTAGAGACTGTGGTGCAGCTGCAGCGTCTCTCCTTCACTACCGACTCCGGCTGTTTTTGGAAGCCTGAGATAGCGTGAGCAGTTAACTGGAGGGAGGACGGTGCATCTTGTTAGCCTCCTCCCCCGCTGCAGGCAGTGTGCGATCAATCTCACTATCGCTCTTGTGACCTGCTGCACCTCCCAGCAATATTTACTTCAAGAAGAGATCCACAGGCGCGAAGAACAAGCGCAGGAGAGAGAGGCCTCCGAATTTCTGTGCAGCTCTGGTGAGCCAACGAGGGGTGAACTTAGTGAGGGAGGGAATGGTGAATAATGAGCAATGTAAGGGTGTGGAGGAGGAAAAAAGCAGCTAATGCAGGTACACCGCGCCTTCTATATTTGACTACTATCATAACCAACACAGACTACACTGACTGTCCAGCCACCTCCTTCTCTGCACCCTTCACAGGCAACATTCTCCAACATTTCATTCACTGTTGCTGAACTGGCTACTACCTCCAATCAGACACCTCCCAAGAAAGTTTGTTTCATGCTCCCCCCCCCAACACAATTAATATAGTTTGCTTGGTGTCACCAAGTTACATATGGGCTATGTGGGTTATTCTCTTATTTCAATTTACTTTTAAAATTTCGTTTGCTGCGCCATCACTTCTTTTTATTTTACTGCCTGAACTCCCCACTCCTCTTTCTGCTCTCCTCACAGTCATTCATCACATCTGTGCACTCATTTTTTTGTAGTACTCAGGCTGGTGTGCATATAGTGATTAAATTAAATAAATCAAATGCAGGCTATTGTATTATCAATTGATTATTAAAATGAATTCAATATATTATTTATTAATATCAGTGAATCAAATAAATTAAATTGAGTACTGGTTTTTATAAAATGTGTGTGTCTGTTTTATGTTTTTCTGGGGACCAGAAAAACAAATGTAAAATCAGGGAAATAACTAATGATAAAGTAACTTTTTCTTCAAGTACTGAAAGGATATAAGCACAAGTCTTTTTTACTTTAGTGTGTTAATAAAGGTTAAGCATTGCAGCGTTAATGTTACAATATGGTGCAAGACTCTCTGTCAGTCACATATACAACCAAAAGCAATACGTGATTGGTGCAGGACTGTATAAGGGGCAGACTAATTGGAATTGAGTATTTAAAGGAAGACCCATGGCACCTGATTAGTATTTTAAAATTATTTAATGCACCTATTCTATTTCCTTAAAAATTAAAATGTTTGGTTTGCTAAAATTTTGGTTTCACATTTTGCCTTATGGGCTTTTGTGAGTAAAGCAAGGCCCTCAAGCTCAGGTTTTCTGGTGGGCCCCAGTCCTACACTGGTGCATCTAGTTTTCTTGGTGGCCCTACCATTCATCTGCTCCACAAATACAATTTCCAGCTGACCCAGGCTCCCATAGGGAAGCTGGGAGTTATACTTGTGGAGCTGCCCTTAAATTCCACCCCCACAGGACTACAAAGAGGGATGTTAGTCCTGGGTATTTGGGCAAATGCATCTCTGCCTAAAGGTGGCTATGCACGGGCCAATAAAAGCTGCAGACATAGTCGCAGCTTATTGGCCCCTATGTGGGGCCCTCAGACAATTGGGCAGGACTAAAAATCCTGTTGGATCGTAGCCACATCTGTTCGTTGATGCGGTCCTGCAATCTGACTGCCGTATCTTCTCCTCTGTAATCCGATCATTGGGCCCTAGGTCCCATGATCGGATCAGCCCAATATAGCCCACCTCAAGTTGGGCATATCGGGGAGAGATCCGCTCCTTTGGCGACATCGCCAAACAAGCGGATCTCACCATGTATGGCCACCTTAAGACTGGGAGCCAGACAGACAAGTCATTTCTAAGCTGCCCCTCCCCATACTTGACCCTAAGGTTAATGTAACACGTAGGTCATTTTGTGTTGTTTGAAGTACATATACGACAGTTCTTGTGCCTGTTGTTTTCTGGTTTATATGCTGTAAACTGCATCTTTTTTAGTATTCTATAATATCCATATATTATTTACAGTGGTGTGAAAAACTATTTGCCCCCTTCCTGATTTCTTAT
>JAMBMQ010000547.1:1257-19569 GCA_024363595.1 Xenopus borealis | reverse complement strand
GCAAATGCTCTGCGCAAATCAGTTGGAAAATAATAAAGTGCACAAACTTCAGGAGGCTGCACTGCCCCAGCAGTCACTGTCCTTTTAAATAAATCTAAACAATAATTAGAGGTCGGTGTATATAAGAATGAGGAAGTACCATGTAGCTCTCACCAGATCAAATGACTGGAGGTTTTGTCACATGTTTAATCAGTTCTACATTTCTTCATGTGAGGGTTAGAAATTCTCTCCCACAGGGGTTTAATGGCAGATACAGTAGTGGGCTGAGCCCAAGGCTACAGGTATTTATACACAACATGGATAAAATAGTGAAACAGGGACAGGCTGACACTTTGGGGTAAATAATCATTTTCAGCCCTTTCCCTTCTGAGACAATATGGAGGCAGAATCAGAAAGTGAAGCATCTCTCTCTGGAGCACTGATAATCTTAATATGAATAACAAAGATGGCTGTCACTAGCAGGACCCTCTTACGTGCAAAGTGAAGAAATGTTTCCTTTAATATTGTGATAGCCAGGAAAGTCTTCTTAACTAGTGACATTCCACTCAGAACACATTTTCCCTTCTGTATCCCATTCTAAATATCCAATAATCCATTAGATACAAATGAAAAGAGTTAGAAAATGCAAAAATAATATCGGATCTCATTTTAGAAAAACACGTAAGTCTAAGAAACAATAGTCTGCAATGTTCTCAGCTATTTGTACCTTCACTTCTTCCTGTGTGACTCCCCTTTCACACGAGCATTTATAATATTATTAATGGAACTTTGGAACATAATAAAAAACAATGAATAAGGAATCCCCAGTATAATTACCAGTGTTTGGATTCCTTCCATCACAACTGTCTCTAGAAATCTGCTCCTTGGAGATATTTTCCAACTCTTTATACTAATTCCCCCTTCTGTCCAATTCAGAGACACCAATAAATATTGTGGGAAGATTTTGTCCCTTTATATCCCCAACTGCTTCATTATATCTCCCCTAGGGCATGTGGCCCTGTTAACCTAATAGAACTGGGCCATACTATTTCTAATAAAGTCCTTGTCAGTGCCTGCCCTTAAAATATATAAAAGGTTTAAATACAATACAAGCCCTACACAACCCCTTTTGGAAAGTAACCGGTGAATCTAACACAAGTAACTCAAAACAACTGGACTTTCTAAGAAATTTTAATTAAGATGTTTCACTGCTCATCCGAGCAGCTTCTTCAGTTCAACTGACTGGTGAGGGGAGTTCTCAGCATATAAACTCTTCCAACAATCCAGTCATAATGGCACATTGTAACTCTTCAAAGACATCTGAAATTTGCTGAGGTGTTGATTCTGTGTAGTTACAGTGATTGGATTACCAATGTGTCATGCAGCTCCTACACACAGGTGTTACTTGTGAGAGTTGCATGAATGGATGTGTGAAGTGTTCTGAAACTGTGGGGGTACAGATGTGAGAACAGCATTGTATGTAGCAGACAAGTGGCGTCTATGAATTTCAGATGTCACCTCTCCGAAGAGTTACAATGTGCCCTTGTGATTGGATTGTTGGAAGAGTTTATAACTCCCCTCACCAGTCAGTTGAACTGAAGAAGCTGCTCAGACGAGCAGTGAAACGTCTTCATTAAAATTTCTCAGCAAGTCCAGTTGTTTTCAGTTACTTGTGTTAGATATACCATGACCTGGATGAATGAGAAATTAATAGTCATAACCGATGAATCCATTAAACATTTATATTACTCTAAACTTCACCCTAAGATGATCATTGAGATGGTCCATGGGAACATTGTTTCATCTAAGTGAATAAATAAATGGCAAGGGCTTGTCATCACAACTCCTGTGTGCCAGTGAAGTTTTTCTTACCCTGAATATGACAGTGGACAGTAAATAAATCCTTGCTCTTGTAGCTCTTCCCACACTCCGTACAGGGGAAAGTGTTTTCTGTAAGAACATTAAAATGAATCCTCAGGTTAATCTTATTAATGAAACCTCACATACTCACTGCAGATAAATTGATTCATTACTTTGTGAATTTGAAGGTGAGATTTAAGTTAAAAACTTTTTTCCTGGAACCTAATCCACACTCAGTACAGACAAAAAGTTTCACCCCATGTGAATCAGAAGGTGGGATTTGAGAAAACTCACACCCCTAAAGCCTTTCCCACAGCCTTTTCTCATGTATGAATCCATAGATGAATAAACCCCCCAAATGTATTAAAATGCAATCATTTTGTCCAGGAGCAGTAACCCATAGGAACCAATAAGATGTCCAGTAAATCCTCCATGCTTATTGGTTGCTTTGGATTACTGTTCCTGGCCAAACTTAGTGCCTTTTATTAGATAACCCCAGTTTAGTCTTTTCTCTGTAGCTTTTCCCACAGTGAGGACAGACAGAATGTGTATCTCCTGTGTGAATCCTTAGATGTAGATTGAGTTTATACTGTGAAACCTTCCCACAATGAACACAAACAAATGGCTTCTCACCTGTGTGGCACAGAAAATGGTTTTTACGCTTAGACTCCTGCCTGAAGCTTTGTCCACACTCTCTGCAGTCAAGTGATAATCTCAGATCCTTTGTATTAGTATTTTGAAACTTTTCTTTTCTGAGAGCAGGAGATTTCCCATCAGCACAAATATTACAATCATTCTTGTTTGAGATCCTGCAAAATTCATTGTTAGCTTGGCTGAGGTTTGGCTGAATGTTTTCACTTCTGTTTTCTCTTTCTTCATCTCTGATCCCTATAAAACTAAAGAATATCTTGCAGCACAGAGTTTCTAACTTCTCAGACTGGTTCCCTAATATCAAATAAACAAAAAAATATATTTTAACTGTAAAAATTTTTTCTTAGATTATTGGTGCATCTAAACAAACAACATTATAACAAGGAACATTAGTGAGATACAATTCAGCCGCTCCAACTCACTATTTCTCTGTGTGTCTTCAAGCATTCCCAGTAGCTCCCAACATGTTTCTTAAATTATGGACATCAGCAAATACTCCCAACATTTTGCTTATTCTTTTTAAAATAGACATAATGAGCAGCATCATCTACTGGTCAATTTAAAAACAAAATAAGTGTTTCAATATTAAAATAGATACAATCAGTAAGAATCCTTAGTAATATATACAGTATAATGGGTTAAAGTATGTGCAATTGGCATTTCTTATTGCACCTCTAGTTCAATAACTCCCATCGTACCTTAGAGAGTCTCAAGAGCTATTGGAAAAATGTGATGGTTTTGTATGGAATGATCAATACACATTTATTATACAGATTTAGTGTCTCTGCACACAAGTAATGATCAAAAGTTGGACCTGCAACTGTTTAATATTTTTTGAAGGAATCTACTCTACTCTAATTTACTCAAGGAATTGGGAATATATCTTGGATTGTGTACTTTTATGATGTTCAATAACAATTTTTCATTTCATGTTGAGTTTTACCTCTAGATTAAAGGGGCAGCCATGGGGGTGAGGGTTTCTCCCACGCATAGAGTTTCATTTCTGCGTTCATTTGCCTTCATTTCTGCCAAGCGAAAATCCGCTAGTGATCTTGCGCTCATTAGGTATTTGCATAGGGAGGGAAATTTAAAGTTGTATTATTTTATATGTTGGTGCAAATACCTAAAGTTTCCACTTTTTAAAACACATGTCTAGGGAACCTTAATTAAGACAAGAGAGTTATTATAATGCCCTACGCATGAGCCCACTGTAAAATGAATGTTCCATATGTCTGAAAATGTATGGGAAAACCGATTACCCCCAAAAAAGTTTGTTAGGACATTTGCAGGCAATCACACTGAAAAAAGGAAAAGTCACCAGCGTTTTTTGCACTTTGATGCGTTTTCGGATCACAGGATACAATGTAAGTGACTTAAGATTGAGGAAGATCTATCACTTTATTGCACTTTGCCTGGTCTGAGGTGGTGAAGTCAACTCAAATAAAATCCGCACTTTAGTGAACTTGCAGAGTAGCGCCCGTTTACAAGAGCTAAAATTCCCCTTGTAAAAGAGTGAGACTGACCGCTGGCGACCATCTCTTTCACTAGCGAATTGGCACCTGCGCCCTTTAGTAAATTGCCAATGTCCCAGCGGGTGGCGAATTTTTTGTTAACATTAACCACTTCACCCTTTAGTAAACCTGCCCCCTGTCTCTAAAGAGAAAGCAGAATTTTTAGATCTCAATATCTGTGATGAAGATGGTCTTATAATCACTACAACACACTATAAAGAAGTGTCTGACTCTGGATTTTACATTATAATAGTTGTCACAGCAAAAAAGGGATTTAACAAAAAAGCCAAATGATCAGAAGCAAAAGGAATTGCACTAAGATAGAATCCTTCAAGATTGTAGGGGATCATATTAAACAACAGTTTACAGACAAGGGGACCCCCACTAGAACAGTGAATCAAGCATATTAATCCTCACCAAATCAATGTCTGTTAGTGCTGTTCCTTTAGTTTGCTGGCCAGCGGTATAACTCATGGCACTTAAGTGAAAAACATCATCCTTCCTGGTTAGGAATCAATTGGCCGATGATATAGTTCAGCAAGAGCAGGGTTAACTCCTATGGACTTATAGGTTCCCCAATAAGATAGGGTGTTGAAAGTTTACTCACAGACTATGCTCCTAAAACACTGGATTACTTGAGCAGCAGACATTAGCAGGTATGGAGATCATGGCGCTCCACCAATGAGGTGAGTTGAGGTACTCGCCTCAGGCAGCAGTGCTCCCCCTGGTTACCTGGAAATTCAGCTCTTCTAGTGCCATGGACCCCCTACCCTGGAAAAGTGAGCGCCGTGGGGAAGGGGGGCAGCAAATTCAAGGTCGCCTCAGGCGGTGAAGTGCCTGGGATCACCCTGGATGGAGATGATACAGACAGTTCTGTACTCCAGTAGTGTAACCTGGGCCTCTGTGCAGCCTTCCAGCCTTAGACTTTATCAGCAAACAGCTTCCCTGGATTTGGGATCTCTGTAGGTCTCTCTCTCTCTCTCTCTTACTGTCCTTGCAAACTCAATAAAAATCCAGTCTCTTTATTGTGGTGAGTTGCTGTTTCTAAGACTAAATTAGGGGTGTTACACATTGTTCATAAATACTGGGGTATCCTTCAGGCAGATCCTTTATTAGGTCCAGCTCACTAGAAGCCACCTAAAGTGATTTATAGGAGAACACTCCCATCCAAATGTTGAAATGTAAAGGTAACACTTCAAGAATACCCTAACACAAGCGAAAACTCAAAAAAGGAAAAACTTTAAGATGCAATAAAAAGAAATGTGGGATGCACATGTACATTAAAGAAAGAGATACCAATGTATTTTATAATGGAGAAGGAGGCACGTGCTTCTGCAGAATGGGTGTGGGCAGTGGCGTAACTACCAGGGGAGCAGGGGTGCAATTGGGCCAGGGCCACACCCCCACAGGGCACCCCCGGCAGTCTCACACCACTGCAGCCAGCGGCATTCAGATTCGGCCTGTACCACTGATTCAGGGAGACAATTCCACATCTTCACAGCTCTCACTGTAACAAAACCCTTCAGAATATTTAGGCGGAACATCTGTTCTTCTAACTGGAATGGGTGACCTCGTGTCAGCTGGAAAGACCTACTGGTGAATAAAGCATTAGAGAGATTATTATATGACCCCCTTATATATTTATACATAGTTATCATATCACCCCTTAAGCGCCTCTTCTCCAGCGTGAACATCCCCAATTTGTCCAGTCTTTCCTCATAGCTAAGATTTTCCCTTTACCAGCTTAGTTGCCCTTCTCTGTACCCTCTCTAATACAATAATGTCCTGTTTGAGTGATGGAGACCAAAACTGTAGGGCATAGTCTAGATGTGGCCTTACAAGTGCTCTATACAGTGGGACCCCCTCCTCCCGTGACTCTATGTTTAATACAAGACCTTATTGGGCCTTGATGCTGCTGACTGGCACTGCTTGCTACAGCCAAGTTTATCATCTACAAGGACTCCAAGCTCCGTCTCCATTATGGATTTGCCTAGTGCAGTCCCATTAAGGGTATAAGTGAATATTTTTACATCCCAGGTGCATGACTTTACATTTATCAATATTGAATCTCATTTGCCACTTAGCTGCCCAGATTGCCAGTTAGTCAAGATCCTGTTGCAAGTGCCACATCCTGGATGGGATTAATTGGGCTGACGACTTCAATAAGCCCAACAGACCTTAGTTTAGAAAGCAGTCGTTTGTAGGGCACGGTATCAAATACTTTGGCAAAATCCAAACAGATCACATTTACTGCCCCCCCCCCATTGTCCAGCATCTTACTTACCTCATCATAAAAAGCAATCAAATTTGCCGGACATGATCTATCCGTCATAAAGCCATGCTGATTGTTGCTCATAATGCCATTCACTAGGACAAAATATTGAATGTGATCTCTTACTAAGCCTTAAAATAATTTGCCAGTCAAACTTATTGGCATTTACTAGCCAGGCTGAAATTGTAATCCATTTTTAAATATAGGAATGACATCAGCTTTCCTCCAATCCATACCACCATACCAGATGAAAGGGAATCTGAGAAAATCAGAAATAGGGGCTGGTCTAAAACTGAACTAAGCGTTCTTAGAACCCATGGGTGTATGCCATCAGGCCCTGGAGCCTTGTTAACATTATTTTTAATTAAAGTTTTATGAATCATATCCTGAGTCAGTGTCATGAGCGCTCGGCGCTCGTTACCTTCTGTTCTGCAGTCCAAGATGGCCGCGCCCAGGACTCCACGTGGGCGCAAGAACGCCGGCGCCGGCGCGGTGACGTCACGCGCTGTGGCGCCAAATTCAAAGTTAAAAGGACGCCGGAGACCCAGGTTCAATGTCCGAGTATAGCTCAATATACTTATTGTGTTCCTGGGTCTCTCTACCTTGCCTGATACTCCTGTTATTGATCTCTTGCCTGTTCCTGATCTTGAACCTTGCTGCCTGCCTGATTGAACCTTAGCCTGGACCTGACTTCTCTATTTGGATTCCCCTGAACTGTACCTTGCCTGGACTCGCTGGAAAGGGACTTCCTCCTTGATCCTGACATCACCCCCCCCCCTGTGGGTGCCGGAGGCCCCCGCTGACAGTCAGCCACTGACTAGATTGAGCTTAGCCACTAGCACAGCTATGAAGTGAGTCTGGGAACTCAGACTCCTCTATTGTAAACACTGAAGAAAAGAACTGATTTAGCACATTTGCCTTTTCTGCTTCTCTTACCATAGGGTTACTTTTCACCTGCATGGAATTAACTCTTCATTTCCTTTCTTTGCCTTCCAGATTGCTGATTTACAGCATTTATTTCATTATTTATATTGATTAAATGCAGCTTCTGTCCCAACAGATTTGTAGTTTTTAAATGTCTTTCTCTTCTTTCCTATTAACTGCTTTACATCTGTATTAAGCCACATAGGCTGATTCTTAGAGCTTCTGCATTTACTCCTTAAGGGAATAAATTTAGAACCGTAATGATTTAATATCATTTTAAATGACAACCATTTCTGTTCTGTGCTTTTAGCTGAAAACATAATGCCCCAATCAATACTCTGAAGGGCAGCCTTCAAGGCACTATAAGTATATTTGTTTTTTGCACCAGACATTAAATGATATAACATTATGGTCACTATTACCCCAGGGGTTAAATGTTTTCTGGTAGGCTCCTCAACAACCTGTGCCATAAAATTGTTATGTAACAGTTTATAAACTTATTCCCATTAACTGATCTGGCAGTACTGTTGCTCCAGTCAATATCTGGGTAATTAAAATCCCCCATTATCATTACTTTAACCAAACCAGCAGCTTTTTCTATTTGCGTTAGGAGCTTAGCCTCCTCCTCCTCACTTACATTAGGGGGTCTATAACATACCCCTACAATTAATTTGCTGGACTTTTTACAATTGGTGAAGAATTCTACCCATAAGACTTCTGCGCCCTCAAATTTTAAATGGTGAGAAAACACCCAGAAGCTTACACCGGCTGAGAGTAGGTACTCTATTGTAGAAAAGGAGTGTTTTGCCATTAAGTGGGCAGTAGAGTCCCTCAAGTACTATCTGCTGGGCTGCAAGTTTTATTTTTAAAAATATTTTTATTACATTTTCATAATTAAACAAGTAAAATCAAATAGCAAATATTTTGCAGACAAAGAAAACATGCTGTATTTGATACAATCTCAAGTTGTTATCAGATATGTATAACATTCAGTAGAAATATAAAAAACTAAAAATAGCTAACTAAAATAAACAACATTAACAAACCCAGTGGATGTAAATACAATAAAAAGAATGAAAGAAAAGTTCATTAACATCTGGAATGACAGCCTACCCATTAGGCAATGTTTTTAATAACCGAATAATCTGACCACTAATTCTGGGGTTACATATCTCAAAATAAGGAGATCAGATAAGTTTATAAGAATCTTTGGAATGACTTCCCTTTGTTTTAGCTACCAAGGCTTCTCGCCAGCTAATTTGATTCATATAAGAAATGCTGTCTGATAAAGACAGGGATTCACAGGGATGCTGTGAATAAAAAAGCAGCAGCACAGTTCCTGCATTGGCGTATCTGTTCCCGCATTCAATTTATCTGCTACATCCATTTCACTTTATTCAAGGACATAAAGTTTGGGAACCAGATATCGGATATACTAAGAATCTTCACAGCTTGGCCTCTCGACTCTAATATTAAAGACAGGGATTCTCTTTGTATCCAAAAACTAAATAAAGCTTTCCTAGAAGCTGCTAGGAAAAAGGTAGTCAATAGCTTACTCTCGTGGGAGATAAAACTGGTCTTAGAAATTGAAGGAAGCATATTATTATCTAGAAGCAATAAAACAAAACATAGAGACAATTAAATATTGATCTTCAGCCTATTATTTAGAAAACGAGTGACTTCCCTCTAAAATGGATTAATCTTTGCACAAGTCCATAAATAGTGAAAAAGTGACACATTAGTCTTGTCACATTTAGGACAATATGAAATAGGGTTATTAGTGGTATTTTTAGTGAACAAGTTTAAAATGTTGTATCCTCCAGCTCACGGCAAAAATCAATGTGCAGGCTTTTGATAACAGGTGTCTGGCCCATAATCATTCCAAAATTTTTTGGAAGATTTAACAGAAATCAAATAAGGGTGTTCCTTAAACTCTGTCAAGTCTTCAGCTAGTGTGTGGTCAGCTAAAATTAGATTTTTTTTGTCATGTAAAAGAGAAAGACCGCATTGACAGAGTAAGTGAAAATATCTATCAGATTCAAGCAGCTTATATTTTCTATTGAGTTTTGACAAAGACACAGTGTCGGACTGGCCTGGGAAAAAACCCGGTGGACCCCCAACCTTTATGGGCCCCTGCCGGGCCAGACCCCCCCTTTTCCCAATCTAACTACAGATTATAAATCTAGCGACGAGTGGCACCAGGTGCCTAGCACGCATGTGCACTGGTGAGCGGTGCCGAGTGCTTAACGCGTATGCACAGTGGTGCATGGTGCCCGGTGGTGGCCCTGTAAGAGTTTAGGGGGGGTAAGAGGGGGTGAGGGGGGTCAGCACGGGGCCCTGGATGGCCGTAGTCTGACCCTGCAAAGACATTAAGGTCTTCTTAAAGGGCAAGGAAAGTGTAAAATAGAATAAGGGTAGAAATTGTGTATTTTTTATACTCAACATAAACATGAACTTACTGCACCACAAGCCTAATCAAACAAATGATTTATGCTTTCAAAGTTGGCCACAGGGGGCTGTCATCTTGTAACTTTGTTATACATCTTTGCCGGACACTGGCACTGCACATGCTCAGTATGGTCTGTGCTGCTTAGGGATCGTCATAAATGATCAAAAAAGAAAGCTGCTTGAGTTCTGCATGGCTGGAAAGTAAGGCAGGGGTTCCCCCTGCTGTTCATAAGTATGATTGTTTCCCTGCCAGAAGTTAGGGACCTTCTGACAATTCCTATCCACATCATTAAATGAATTTCACTTTTTAATTAAAGTATATAGGAGATAGATTTCTTTTTCATTAAAGAAAGTAAAAATGGGATATTATTTCTTTGCCTTTCCTTGCCCTTTAAGTGGATCAATTAGGTCTTTAGCCAAGACTAGTACTTTTTTTAGAAAACAAAAAAGAATCAGACTTTTGGTAGTCTGAGGGTTTAAATAAAAGCTTAGCAGGCATGAAAGGAGTTTCTGTATAACTATATCGATGTCTAGAGAATAAATGTTTCCAAACAAAAATTGTGATAGAGAGGATTCTTCTTAAAATCACAAGGAACATATCTCCATTCGCTATGCAAAATAGATAGAATATCAAAGTGTAGTTCTTGAAATATCTCAATATTAGGATTTATAAATGTATTACCTTGGGAGATTCACTCAATGAGATATCTAGTGAGGGCTGATAAATTTAAATAAATCAAAAACAACTTTAAAGGGCACCAATCATAACTAAAATGATTTACTAAGTAAATACACTATGTGAAAGTTCAAGAAATCTGATTTTTTTTTAGGATTGTTTGTATAATGTAAATCAGCTCACTATACCTTCTGCAAAATCTCCCCTATCTCCACTGCAGTTTTAGTTGAGGCAGCCATCTTGAATTTCACTCCTCCTACCTATATCTTCACAGCCAACTGTAGCTCTGAAATCTTGCACATGCTCAGTTGAAATTCCTTGCTTGCTTAATAAACCTTCTAAGCTATTTTGAAATCTGCCAAACTTCTGTGTTAGTGCTGCCACCTTGTGGAAGTTGCAGTGTGCACTTCTCTTGATACTTCTAGAGTTTACTAAAGCTAGGCATTCTGGGTAGAATACTCAGGGCAGTGCTACAATCTGAGCATGCTCGTGAACTCATTTGCATGTTGTAGTCACAGTATGGACTCCCTCAGTGAGAGGACCCATTCCCAAAAAAAAATGCTTTTTTTCCCAAAAAACTGTATATGTAGTTTGATTAAGCATGATGTACTGGTCAGATTGTTAATATGTGTGCGATTTTGGCTGTTATTGGTGCCCTTTAAGTAAAAATTCAGGATTTTTTAGAATTAATAATACTGTAAATAGTCAGCAAAAGCTAATACCTTAAGATGCCATTTATTAATGGTAATTCCCCCAATTGATTTACATTGTTTAAAAAAAACAAATTAATGGTTCTAATGCAATATTAAATAGAAGGGGCAACAGAGGACAGCCCTGTGTCGTACCTTTAAATATTTCAAAAGGTAATTACCTTGCACCCCCCAAAATTATTTGTGTTTTAGGACTCTTATAAAGACATTTGATACATTGGAAAAAGGAGCCTGTGATACCAAGAATTTTAAGGCAAGTAAATAGATGTTCCCAAGTAATTTTATCAAATGCCTTCTTAGCATCAATATTGAATATGGAACTATGCATTTTATGTTTTTTGGCGAAAAATATAATATGAATCAAAGCCCTTATATTTTTGACTCCTGATCTATTTTTAATAAAGCCATTTTGGGCCTCAGATATTATAGAGGGAAGAATTAAAGAAAGCCATTCAGCAAGGACCTTGGATAATATCTTAATATATTGATTTAATAAGGAAATTGGCCTATAAGAGGAGGGGAGGGATAAGTATTTGTCCTTTTTTGGGATGACTCTAAGATTTAAAAGATTGCTAGAAGATAGACTTTTTCCAAAAAGACTAAATATCATTAAATAAATTTGTTAGAAAAGGCAAAATTTCATCTCTCATAATTTTGTAAAAAGATGGAGTCAGGCCATCAGAGCCACCTGCCTTTGCAATTTTTAAGTTGTTAATAATATTGGTCACTTTCATAGTGGAAAATGGACTATTTAAATTTTCCAACTGATCTTTTAAAATCTGAGGGATATTACAACTATCAAAAAATATTTAAATTTTTTCAGAATTTACATTTGGATTAGAGTAAAAATCTTTATAATAATGTTTGAAAATCTCTACGATTTTATTTGGGTAATTTGTTCATTGGTTCTGTTCTGTTATTTAAATTATGTAATTTTACTTATGAAAAAGAAGCAAAAATATTTTGTCTCAACTTAATCCAAACTTTATCACATTTATCAAGGACCGAATAGTCAAGGGCTTTTAGACCTCGAATGCGACCCTCTAATAACAAATATCTGACAAAATCGTAGAAAGATTTCGAAGGATTTTACCGCTATTCAATTTCTCAAAAAAAATTTACTATTCGATGGATTGTACGAAAAAATCGTAAAAATCCTTAGATTTCTCGAAAAATCATACAAATCATTTGATTTCTCGAAAAAATCATTTCGATCGTACAATTTTTATTCAATAAGAAAATTTTTTTAAAAGCCTATGGGAGCTTCCCATAGGGATATATAGCAATTTGGTAGGTTCAATCTCGTGAAGTAGGCAGAAAAATAAAAATTTAAAGGGCAAGTTCTTCAACCATCGAATGGTCGAATGATTGAATAGATTTTTATTCAATCTATTCGATTTGATTACATTTTGCAAATTCCACTATCGAAGAGGACAAATTTTTTTTCAAAAATTCCAAAAAGTTTTAGGATTGAAATTCAATCAAATTTCGAATCCTTCACATGAATTGTATTTAGTAAATGTGCCCCTAAGTTCATATAAAATATTCTTGTATTTTTGGGCATTTTAAAAAAAGGGGTATTGTTTAAATCGGAGATAGGAGACTCCATGGGGGGAATTCAAAAAAGTGTGAATGAAAAAATGTTGTATAAAATGTCATAGCAACAGCCGACAAATTCACACAGCATTTCCCTGCCAATTTTCCAACATGTATGACACTTTTGAAATAAAAAATTCAAAAGTGTCATACATGTTACGAGAAATTCAGAGATGGTAACATCTGCCTTTGTGAATTTGCCGTTTGTACGACATTTTACTAATTTGTTGACCCCCACTTCTGGGTTACTTATTTTAATTTTGTCTTTTACTTAACTCAATTTTTGTGAATGTTCTTAAAAAAGTGAGATTCAAAAGAAGATATCTCCCCCCTTGCCACTGCCTTCCATGTTTCCCAGAGTAGGGATTAGTGATGGGCGAATCAGCAGCATTTCGCTGAATTTTTTCATACATTTCTAGAGAAATTCACGAATCGGCAAAAAATTTGCTGCGTCTCGTTTTGGACGTGCGTGTCTGTTTTTGAACACATGCCTCCGTTTTTGGAGACGGGCGTCTGTTTTTTGGAAGAGCCAGGAACAAGAGGCTGCAGACAAGATGACTCTTGACACGATGATCTTGGAGCATGAGGGATGCCTCTATAAAATTTACCCCTGGCATGGCCCTCTTGCTTTCTGTCATCCAGTCAGCCTTCTTTATTTGACTGAAAATGAAGAATTTTTAGTTTGACTAGTGGTCTGTGCAGTACAATCAAAGACCTGAAGGCAGATCCCACGCTGGAGGGGGTCACTAGGAGACTATTAAAAATATTGAAAAAAAAAAAAGAAAGATGAATAAAATCCATATGTCCTATGCTCCTGAGTACACAAATTAAACTGAGCTTATCTCCGCCTGCTGGGGGTATAGCCAGTAGAGGAGGAGCCAGTTTTTTACTACTTATGCCCTACCTCCTAGTGGTACTAGTTATACTCACTGTCCCTGGGTCCCCCAAGCAAACTTGGAGAAAGACTGTTTCTTTTCTATACAGAGTTTAGGATTTTTGTAGAGGTAACCCCAAACACATCCAGTTCAGTTTTGTTATATTTACTTTAAATCCAGAAATAAACTCTGACATTTTTAAGAGAAGAGAAGATGTTTGTTATCATTTGTATCTTTAACAATTAAAAGAAGATCATCAGAAAACATGGTCAATCTTGTTGACAAGTTGTTCAGATTCAAACCCGTCATATAAATGGATTTCTTGAGATATCTGAGAGGTTCCAAGGATATATTGAATACTAGTGGTGAGATGGCACCCTTGTCCTGTACCCCTTTAAAGATGGATTATCTCTGACATTTCACCTGTAGCAATTATACAAAATTTTGTAGAAGAGTATAAATGTCCAATTAAATCAACAAAAAGTAAACTGAAACACAAAAGCTAAGAGAGAATCCATTAAGTAATTCCAGCAAATGTTGTCAAAGGCCTTCTCCGCGTCAGGTCCAATCAAGGCAGTGGGAATTTTCTTGGATTTAGCCACTTCATTAGCATTTATGATTGTTCTTATGTTTTTGGTACCAGCTCTTCCTTTTATAAAACCAACTTGCTCAGGAGAAATTAGTTGGAGGAATCAGAGAAAGGTGAATTGCAATTATTTTGGTTAAGATTTAGGTCTTGGTTAAGTAGGTGTAAGTGGCCTGTATGAGTTAATTTTTGTACTATCTTTGTCATTTAAGAATAACACTAGTGAGGGAGTTCAGACTAGATGATAATCGTAATTTTTGAGAAATTCCAGTATTGTATAACTGAGTTAAGAATGGAGAAATTAAATTTATTAGAATTTTATAGAAGGTACCAGTGAGACCATCTGGACTGCCTTTCTTGTTGGGTTTCAATGAAGAATGACTGATCTAATCTCTTGCTCAGTAATTGGTGAATTAAGATCTATTAAGACCTCTTGAGGAAAGTTTATAGTGGCTAACTTGGATTTTCTCTTTTCCATATGTGTGGTAGAAGGAAAATATAATTAATCATAAAATCTTTTGAAGGCATCAACTATTGCTATAGAACTATATGTGATTTTACCAGAAGCAGTTTTAATTTTTGAAAACTTCTGATGACTAGATCACTAGATCTTTTTGTAAGATTAGAGAGAGATTTGTGACTTTATTGCTTAAATTAAAGTACTTGGACTTAAAATAGCTTTGATGGATTGAATCTCTCATATTAAGGCAGGTTTTCATCTCTTTAATAGAGTCTTCAAAAACAGTTATATTTCTTTGGGATCTGTTTTAAATTATATGTAATGTTCATTCTGTTGTTTATTGAACTTCAAGATGTTAGAATTTAAGTTTCTAAAGAAAGATGTTTTAAAGGAAATTATTTCACCCCTTATATAAGCTTTCCACGAATCCCATAGTAAAAGTGGGTTGTCTTTATGTAAGGCATTATCTGTGAGAAAGGTATCTCAACAATCTTTTAGCATTTTTTGGAAGTCAGGTCTAGCAGAAAGAAAAGTATGAAAATACCATGGTATACATGATTTTGGATGTGAGTGAGCTGATAGAAGTAAACTAATCAGAGTATGGTCTAAATTGGTAAAATTCCCTATCTTTGCATCATGAACATGATTTAATAAATTAGTAGATGAGAATAGGGATGAGCAAATTTTTCCACTGTGCCACAGAAATTACACGGTGGAAAATTCATTGGCTTGAATGGCGTCACACGTAAAAAAAATTACGCGCATCATAAAATATTGACGCCCAACGACAATTGTTTGCAAAACGACTCAAATTCACCCATCCCTAGATGTGACTATATAATCAATTATCGTGCCAGTACTATGAGAATATGAATAAAAAGTTCATTCTTTCTCAGATGAGTTGAGTATTCTCCATGCATCATTAAAATTAGTTTGTTCTAAGCGGTTAGTGAGAAGTCTAGATTTTGTCTGTGTTGTATTGATATTGGTATTACACTTATCTAGACGCCAAAAATGGGACTCATTGAAATCTCCTCCTACAATTAAGTTTGAAGAACTCAATGGGGCTCATTTATAATCACTGGGCAAATCTGCACCTGGGCAGTAACCTATGGCAAATCAGAGGTCTGTTTCATTGCTCAACCTGAGCCACTGATTGGTTGCTATGGGTGCAAATTTGCCCAATGTTTATAAATGTGCCCAAATATATTTTGGGTGATTTCAGAATAAAATTCTGGCTTGTTATCAAGAATGTAGATTGAGCTAGGTTCCAAGATTGATTGTTAATAAGAATTTCAGCATGTGCAAATCTACATATAACATCTGTAGCCGATTTTATTTTATGATAATCAAGATTTTTGATAAATAAGATAGAAACTCCTCTTTTGTTATTGACAGCTTGTGGATTAATGCCTTCTCCAACCCAAGAGGAACTTATTTTATGGTTAAAGGCCTCTTTTAAATGGGTTTCTTGAATAAGAGCAATATCTGCCCCCTTTTTTTCAAGTTCTTGTAAGACTCTTTTATGTTTTAGGTCAGGGATCTGCAACCTTGGCTCTCCAGCTGTTAAGGAACTACAAGTTCCACAATGCATTTGCCTTTATGAATCATGACAGACTCCTTCATTGCATTGTGGGACTTGTAGTTCCTTAAAAGCTAGAGAGCCAAGGTTGCAGATCCCTGTTTTAGGTGAATTCATCCCATTACAGTTCCATGAAATTATCTCAAGTTTATCCATATTTAAAAAGTATCATCATCCAGTGGTAAAAGGTAACATAGATAGAGTTTCAAACCTTGTTTATAATAGAAACTGTAACAGTATAGAATATTTCATATTGTAGATGAAATTTTATAATCATAACCAAAAAGCATACCTGAATACACCATCCATCATCATGGTGAAATTTTGTGTGGGTTTTTTTAAACTTGGCAACTTCACTTTTTTCCTAGAGTCAATAAACAGCTTAATAAACTCAAATACATAATTTAACCAGTAGAAGCAATATCGCAACCTCACAAAATGATATACTGTGACATTGATGGAAAATATAATGAATATATGTATTAGCCAGCAGAATTAAAATGTCAATTTCTGTAGTTTGAGAATATGAAGACCCTCTGCCATGGGGTATCTTGATCTCTGAGGAGCTTGCTCCCTGAATGAGTTGAACTGGTCCCTGGAGTTAGACCTTTTCAAATCTTTAAAATTTTCATTAGGAATTTTTCCCTTGTCTGTGTCAGGTTCAATATGAGAAACAAAATTTTCAGCTTCTTTAGAGTTCTAAAATGAATGTGTTTCAGTGGGTAAAACATTTTTGAAGATGGCTGGGTACAGCCAGGCCTGGATTTGTGGCAAGGCCACAAAGGCCAGGGCTCAGGGCCGCAGAAATTCAGGGGCAGCATGCCACCCAGCGGTCTAGTTATTGGCACTGGAGTTGCATGGGAGATTTACAAGTCTCTGCACACCAGTCTCCAGGAGCACAGGAAGTGGAGGGAGACTATGAAGGGGAGGGGAGTGGGACAGGAAGTGGAAGGAAGCTGATGGAAGGAGGCAGGGCAAAAAGCACAGCAGGCCTAGGGGCATCCAGTAAGAAAATCCAGGCTTGGGTATAGCATTGCAAATTTTATACTGAGACAAAATAATGTTCGACAAACTCCAGAGCAGACTTCCCTTTGTTTTGAATAATCAGGAGAATAATCTTTTTTGTCTGCTTGTAGTATTTTTAATTTGTCAGCATAGCCCAGAAACTTTACCAAAACTGTTCTTGGTTTTTAGATTTTATTCTCTGTGAACAAGCCCTCTCTATGAGTTCTCTCAGTCTTTAAAATTGGAATGTCCTTTTGTAGGTTTAATGCTTTAGGTAGCCATAGTGACATTAATTCAGAGAGAGTCTCTCTGGAAGGCCAATAAAATTAAAAATGTTCCTTCTAGACATATTTTCTAGGCTTTCGATTTTGTCTTTTTTTGCAGAAACATCACTTTATTGTTGAGGGAAGAGTAGTTATCATCCAGGGAAGAGACTCTTTCTTCCATTTCTTGAACAAGGTTGTTCTGTGAGGTAAGTTGCTCTGTTAATAAGTCCAATTTTATTTTGCCTACCGTTCCTTCAATGGACTTCTTTATCACAGGGTTAATTAAGTTTGCTAGTTCAGTAGCAATTTACTGGAAGTTACAGGTAGATTTTTTGAAAACAACCCTTTTTTTATTTATATGTAAATATGATTTAAATGGCCAAATGTGTCTTCAATAAAAAAAAAAAAACCATAATAAAGGTGAACATACCCTTTAAGAAGATTTGCTCTAATGTAACCAAATCTTTATTGAAGTCCTGAATAAGTGACTTGATGAATGAGTTGCAGATAGTAGCAGATATCTCCTGTTATATAACTCACTAGGAGTGCTAGATGGACAGTGAGAGTAAAAGCAGATTTGTTCTCCACTGAGAAGGTTTAGTGCTGGGAAGTTCCCCAGGTGACACTTAACAACTGGTTGATACACAAGACTTTAAATCTCAGGATCCCCTGAAGAACCCATTGATGATACTGGTACACAGGGGGCAGGCACCTCTGCTGTGAGTAACACCTATTTGTAAACTTGGTGTAAATTATGATTGTGCTACAAATATTTTGTGTACAAAAGAAACACCTTTTATTATATTTCTTCAAAATATAAAATAAAAAAACTGTTTCTGGTTAACAATCATTAGTTTCTGTGGGAAAGCCTTGTTGGGTAGCACCCTAACTATTGATTCTCACCCAGGTAC
>JAMBMQ010000545.1:13444-27268 GCA_024363595.1 Xenopus borealis | reverse complement strand
ATTGTTACTTTGTATTTCTCATGTTCCTTTTCAGGCCTTTCATATTCCAGTCTCTCACACAAATCAGTGCCTGGTTGCTAGGGGAATTTGGATCCTATCAACCAGAGGGCTGACATTACAAGCAGGAGAGGCGCTGAATAAAAAAACCTAAACTCAAAATCCACAAAAAAAGTCAAATTGTCAGAATATCATTTTCCACCTCACACTAACCATAAATTTAAAGGCATAATACCTCATTGAAACAGATGTAATAGAGAGGTTTTATTGGTACTGTAAGTTTTAGTCCAACAATGTCCAATTCTAGGACAGGGCCAAAGGTTCACGTCTTATTTAGGATAAAAGAATTTCAGCAGTGGGAACTGGTTGATGTTGGGGGGAGTGAGACCCTGTGAGTGACCCCCTTTCTCTCATTGCAGGTTGTTCCTTCCGGAGAAAGCAGCACTAAGTGTTCCCGGAGTGGAGATGCTTGTGGGAGGAGTAAGCTGTGAGTAAGGAGCTGATTGGCCAATGTGAAGGATGCAGTACAGTGTGGGGGGTCACCCCTGCTTCCTATCTGGGCACTGTAGCCTTACCTCTGTCAATAAACTTTGGATACAAATTGCTTTCTGTTGTTGTTTCAAGGGATTTCTGTGAATCTGGATGGAATTGGGTCGCCCCTGTATATTTCATATGGGGGAGGAGTTATACACTAAAATGTGTACTACAATATCTGTCCAATAAATGTCGTTCTCTGGTGCCTGAACGTAATGACGCCATTGAGTTGGGTTTAAGCTCCAGCCTTAGCCGATACGGTTGTAGGTTAGAGGAAAAGTAAGTAAATAACTGGCCATACACAGGCAGATCTAGCGGTTGTTTAGAGCAATATGACAGTTTATCAGCCTGTGTGGGGGGCTTCGCTATTGATATCTGGCCACTATATTGATCAGGAAGGTTTGATTGTGACCCGACCCGTCTGAAGCCCATTGTCGTAATCCAATCGTTCAGCCATAGGGCCGGACATGAGAATCACCCTGATACAGCCCCGCTGTTAGTGGCTTATTGGCCGTGTCTCCAGCTTTAGTGTTTGCCCCCAAATCTTTCCTTTATCATATGTTGGCTTTTCTGGAGGGATATTTTGGCAATGGCCCCAGGTATCTCTTAAATTGCCTCTGTCTGGGGGTGAAACAATGTGGGAACCACTGCTCTGTAGGCTTGGCCTATTGAGTGCAGCAACAGGGATTTTCATGATTGAGGGGAGACCAAGATGGAACAACTCAAGCATGTTCCGCAATAATGGGTGGGGGGTACAATACTAAAGGGGAGACTAATTTGGAGACTTGGGCTTTTTACTTGCTGCTCTTTGGACTGGTTGCCACCTGTATAATGAGGGGCATGTGCCACGGGCTAGTAAGAGCTGTGCCTGTTAATATTCTGCCTGAACTTGTGTAGTTTGAGAGTAATAAGGTCTTTGCAATGACAGCCTCCCCATGCAGTTCAACAATGAAATAGAGAACTTTGTATCACTACCTTAGCTACAACATTGGATCTTTATACACCGGCCTTTCTCTGCTCTATGGGTCCCACTCTACTGGTTTCTAATCATGCCCCTCATGATCCTCTTGAGATACCAGGCTGGTTTATTTTCCACTACTTGGTATGGAATCTGGGGGCCACGCTCTTCAGAGTAATTAGAACTGAAGTGAGGGCCTGCTGGATCTTGGCTCAACTTGATAGATCTATATAATGGGGTGCTCTACTCTACCTTCTGGTGGTGGGGAGTAAATCAGGTTTCCTCTTGAATGAGGCTCTCCCTGACCAGCTGACAAACTGCAAATGCCTGCTGGTGTTGGTGACATCTTGTGCTTCTATTCATGTCAATGGATCATGCCTCAACAGAGGCCAGGGCTATTGGTAGCTTCCATGATCTAGACCAGTGATCCCCAACCAGTAGCTCGTGAGTAACATGTTGCTCTCCGACCCCTTGGATGTTGCTCCCAGTGGCCTCAAAGCAGGTGATTATTTTTGAATTCCAGGCTTAGAGGCAAGTTTTGGTTGTATAAAAACAGATGTCCTGCCAAACATTCTCTCCTGTAGCTGCCAGTCCATATAGGGGCTACCATTAGCCAATCAGAGCGCTTATTTGACATCACATGGACTTTTTCATGCTTGTGTTGCTCTCCAACTCTTTTTTACATTTAAATGTGGCTCACGAGGTTGGGGACCCCTGATCTAGAGAGACATGGGAAGAATCTGCTGGCAGCAGGGGTCTGGGATTCTAATGGAAGTGGCATCTGCCATATTAGCAGTGTATCACAGGGGAAAAAAAAAACTAATTTCCATACGACTATGGGTTTGCCATCCAGCCAGACCATGGAATGTTTACTAAAATGGCCAAATATTCCTACCCGTTCCTCAGGGACAAGTGACCTTCCTTCAATCTATGGCAGTGGTCTTCAAACTTTGCCCTCCAGCTGTTAAGGAACTACAAGTCCCACAATGCATTTGCGTGGCTGTCAGATTCCATCATTGCATTGTGGGACTTGTAGTTCCTTAACAGCTGGAGGGCCAATTTTGAGGACCACTGATCTATGGCCTCCACTAACTGCATCAGAAAGACTTCCTGAGAAGGCAAGTTGCTGGAATGACTGGCCAACCTCATCAGATGTCCTGGACTTGGCAAATGTATGAAGAAGGTACAGTGGCCAGGGAACCATGTTCAGGGTGTAGTATCTGCCATATCAGGGTCTACCTGTTGCAGATAGGGGCCAGTTCAGTACTAGGACTCTTATAACTGAGCATTGCTGGTGTAATATGCACAGAATGTGGGATGGCATTGTCTTGCTGCAACCATAGCCCTGAAACAGACGGTCTTCTGGATGATTCCATATGTTCTCCAAAACCCATATATATTAATGGTGCCCACCCCCATTTCATCATGAATGTGTTCTCCCTTTTGTATTGTGCACATAGCAATGGACTTTATTTTTTTTTTAACCCAGAGGATGGCACCATCCATGATCTCCAAAAATAATGTCACATTTTGATTGGTCAGAGCATAGGACATTTCTCCACTTGGCCACGTTAAATAAACTTTTGTCCAGAGAAGGTGCTGCTGGTTCTACATCGTGTTTATATATTGGTTCTTCATTGCATGGTAGAGGTATTACTTCCCAGCCAACTCTCCCAGGTTTTGGAGAGTACTCAAGTCCATGCACTAATTTTCACTACAGAATCGGGTCTGTTTTTAATACAGTGCTATCACAGGCCTGAAGATCTTGGATGGCTTTTAGCCTTTTCCCTCACATTTTGAGAGTCTAAGGATTCTCTGACTCATCACGAGAGGATTAATAAACTCATTGGGTTCATTAATGGCTCATTTTTGTACAATTTTTTTTTTTATGCACCCTGCAATGATGTAAGAGAGCAGAGTGTGACTCCAAGTAGGTGAAACATTGATACATAAACATTCCAGTGATCAGAAATAAAGCAGGTCCTACAGAATATACAACAGATCAAATCATGGGCATTTTTCACCAATATTACCAATCACTATACAACTTAAGCAATACAAACAAGACTTCACAAGAAGATAGATCGCTTATTCTAATACGCAAATGATATAATTGGCTACCACCAGGTGGTTTACCAATCCTAACAACTGCCCAGCAAGAAGCTCTTAAAGGGATCCTGTCATGGGAAAAAATTTTTTTCAAAATGTATCAGTTAATAGTGCTGTTCCAGAAGAATTCTGCATTGAAATCCATTTCTCAAAAGAGCAAACAGATTTTTTTATATTTCATTTTGAATTCTGACATGGGGCTAGACATATTGTCAATTTCCCAGCTGCCCCCAGTCATGAGACTTGTGCTCTGATAAACTTCAATCACTCTTTACTGCTGTACTGCAAGTTGGAGTGATATCACCCCCTCCCTTTCCCCCACCCAGCAGCCTAACAACAGAACAATGGGAAGGTAACCAGATAACAGCTCCCTAACACAAGATAACAGCTGCCTGGTAGATCTAAGAACAACACTCAATAGTAAAATCCATGTCCCACTGCGTACTATTCAGTTACATTGAGAAAGAAAAACAACAGCCTGCCAGAAAGCAGTTCCCTCCTGAAGTGCTGGCACAAGTCACATGACCAGGGGCAGCTGGGAAATTGACAAAATGACTAGCCCCATGTCAGATTTCAAAACTGAATATAAAAAAATCTGTTTGCTCTTTTGAGAAATGGATTTCAGTGCAGAAGTCTACTGGAGCAGCACTATTAACTATGATGCATTAAAAAAAAAAAAAAAAAAACATGTTTTCCCATGACAGTTTCCCTTTAAAGATAGAACAGAACTGGACATACAATGGACTTCTGCCAACAAAAAAAAAACCCATGCCTTGATGGCTTCACTTAGTTATTGCAAAACCTTTAATAACTTTTTAACTCCGTATCTATTAATGAATTTCTGAAAGGTAAGCAGATACCTAAAGATATGAACACTTCTCATATCAGAGTTGTCCAAAGCCCCTTGAGCGTACCAATTATAGACCAATATCACTGATTAACTCCGACCTAAAAATTTTCAGTAAGATATTGGTGGACAGACTTATCAATTATCGTTCCAGCCTTAGATGAGGATGAAGTCGAAGCTTCGACGTGAAAAAGGCCTTTGACTGCTTGGACTGGAGTTGTATGCTGGAGTTAATGGGATTTCTAGGCCAGTTCTCAGGCGGTCAAGGCCCTATACACTTTTCCTACAGCAGCAGTTTGCCTCAATGGTGCTTTATCCCCATACTTTCACATACACAATGGCACCCGCCAAGGATGTCCACTTTCTCCTCTTCTTTACATACTATGTATCGAACCACTGGCTAGGTCATCCGTAGAAATGTAGATATTTCTTGAGTCAAATATGGCCAGACTGAATTCAAAATTTCATTATTCGCAGATGACTGGTTACTAACCCTGAACAAAACCCGCCTTTCCCTGCTCAACCTACACAAGGTGGTACAAGAATATGGGCTCCTCTCTGGATATAAAACTAACGACAACAAAACACTCCCCATCTCAGTACCCAATAAAGTACTTATGTCTATCCAGTCTAAACATTTCCAGTTTATATGGGCAAAAAAACAAACCACGAATAGCAAAAGGAATATTAATGAGAAAAATTACGCAAGGGGGGCAATCCGTACCAGACATCAAGAAATATTATCTGGCAGCCCAGCTGCGACATATACATATAAACACAGATTTTATAAAACTGGATAAAATCTTGGAAAAAGAAGTTAGTGAACGAAAATCCTCTATATTCCAAAGGGATAAAGAGGATTATGAACAGAATCGTATCTATACATGGCATAAGAAACATCTCCTAAAGCCTATACTATGTAGGGAGAGACGCAAATCGGGCAATTCATATAAAATCGGTTTCATTTTCAGATACAGATGGTAATTTTTCTCAAAACACCCTTCTCCTCCCCAAGGTCCACGAGTGATGATTTCTTCTGTGAGCAGCCTCCATATTATCAGTAATATCAACATCAAAAAAAAAAAAACTACAGGCACACAGATTATGTGGAAAACAGACAAAGATTTCCAAAGAAAAGGCAACAGAGAAAGATACGGAGACGGGAGGAACAAACAGAGAAGGATACAGCTTGAGACAGACCATAAAACTCAACGTTAAGGGCTCGTCCACACGGGGAGATTTCGGGGAGATCTACGTCCAGCTTTGTGTCTGCTCTCAGGGAACTTGTATCTTATGGTGTATCTATAGGTATTCTAACTACAAGCGATGCTGATTTTATAAACAAAAAACATCCAGTTATCCCAATTTTTCACCATTTGCCTAAGATACACAAGGGGATGTTGAATCCTGAGGGCAGACCAATAGTAGGGGGCATAGGCTCTTTTTCAGAAAGTCTCTCCCAGTGGGTTGACAAATGTCTTTAGCCATTTGTGCTTAAGTTAGATTCATATCTAAGAGATTCCACACATGTCCTAAGCAAACGTGATATGATATGAACAATATATACATGGATTATATTGGATGTTAAATCTTTATACTCGAGCATCCCCCATAGTTTGGGTATAGCATCAATTGAACATTACGTCAAACGTTTTTCCAACTATTCTGATGACCTGAGAAGATATTTAGTGGATTGTGTTGAATTTTTGTTGAATCATAATTTTATGTTTGACGGTGGGTTTACCTCCAAAGATGTGGGACAGCTATGGGGGCGGCCTTTACCCCCTTATTTGCTAACCTCTATATGGGACACTGGGAGGAGTCCCACATCTTTGGAGATCAAAAAACGTGGTACGGTCGCTACATTGATGACCTACAGCTGATATGGAAAACTGGCTCCTTATCAATGAAAATAATATGAATCTCTCTTTCACACGGACTAAGAACAGCAATAATAATAGACTTTTTGGATGTTTCACTAATAGGTGTAGTTGGGTAAAGCTATAAAGAATGAATTATATAGGAAACCAACATCTGGCAACAGTTGCCATCCATATCATACAATTAAAGCTATACCATACTCAGGAGAAACTCTACGGATGATAACCTATATAATAAACATGCTAATGAGCTGAAGAAGAGATTACTAAAGAGATCCTATCCTTTTATCAAGCATATGGAAGGGCATCCCTTTATGATCAGAGACATCAATAATTCCTAGGAAAAGAGAAAAGTATACACAAATACATAGTAATGATAAAAATTGTACTTTGAATTCTTTACTATACTCGAGAGAAAAACAGATTGTTATGTACAAATACTTACCAAAAAAAATAACTATGTTAGATAATACAGAAATAAGGGGTGTTTCACGTAGGGCCCCAACTTTAGGGTATATTTTATCACCAAGTTTATGTACCACAGATAGCGAAATAATAGAATCAATACTTGGTTGGATATAGCGGGCACTTTCCGATGCGTTTGCTGTAGTGTTATAGATCGTAAGAAGCAATTTAGATCATCTAGTACAGGTGAAATATATAATATTAAAAGGTCGTTTTAACTGTAACACTAGGTTTGTTATTTACAGACTAAAATGTACCAACTGCCAGGTCCAGTATGTTGGAAGAACTACTAGGCATCTTTAAGATCGCATAAGGGAACATATATACTCAATTGAAAACAGTAATAGAGATGCCCCAGTTGGAAAACATTTTTTTACAATGCTGTAATAATAATAATACTAAATTTTTGAAGGTACAAATAATAGAAAAAGTTCCTTGCCAATTAGACAGGGTTTGGATCTTTGTTTAGACCTATAGGACTCCTAGTTCCCAATTCAAACGGTGGGATATTAATGGTCTTGTTTGATGCTATAAGATTTAAGTTAACCTTTAAATTGTTTGGGTGTAATTTTTCCAAGTTCCTCTGGGGGCTGCTCGAGTGTTAATATGGGCCTCGCTCTTTGAAAATGATGTCATTTTCTTTCATTGTTTCTCATTGGATGTAACTATCATGTGATTTTATCTTTTGTGTTTTTAAGTGATGTCTTGTAAAAAGACCTTATACAGCCTATGATTAAGGACTAGTGTCGTCCCGATACGCGTCAGGCAATGATGCGGTCTATGATCTTAATATTTTGATAGCCAAGCAATAAAAGGATTTATTTTTAATGGATGTGTGGTTTGTATTTTTTAAATTCAGCTACGACATAGAACATACTGGACTACTTGCAATCCAAACGGCAAATGGGCAATGCTTGAATCATTAGTGGTACAACCGATACTTACTCAGCGATCCCAGGCGGTTGCCCTCTCCATCCGCTTAAGTTCACAATAGCACTTTAGAAGAAAACCACCAAATACTCCTCTCTTTTATCTAGACCAACCCTGTTCTCTCACTGGTAACCCTCGATTCCCACTGGGTTTTGCCATAATCCGGACACCTTTCATCACTCTTGAAACGGGAAAAATCAAAACCAATCAATACGATATTACCAATATGTCCAAATCTCCAGTTTCGTCAGAAGTGCAATTAATGGACACTTCAACCCTTTGAAAAAAAATCGCTAGAGGGTCCAACGCAAAGTAAACTGATCACCAACATTTACCATATACTGAAAGCGCTACCTGCAGATACATTTCCGAAACATCCATATACACACTACTGGGAAGAGAACTTTTCGGCAACCCTATCCTATGAAGATCGGGAAGAAATTTGGGAAAATGCTTAATTCTCAACATGCGTGAGATAAAGAAACTTATACAAGATTTTATTTAACTGGTATTATACCCCAGATAAATTTCACACAATATTTCAAAACACAACGGATAGATAATGGAGGTGTAAACAATGAGTTACACTTGAATGGGATATGGTATTGTGCAAAAATCACCCCATATTGGGAGAGATTATCAACATTGTTGAGCTTTTTTCATGTGGTTTGTGCTGATTTCTACTTTTTAACTCTATGGATTAAATAAAGCTTATCGTTTTTACTGAATATTTGGAGTGCGGATCCACATTTTTCTACCTGCTATTGTTGAATAAAGCACTCATTCGTGACATACCGCTGGATCCCTGAATATTGGTTTTGGGCAAACCCCATGTTAACACTAAAGCAGAGCAAAGATGAACCATATAATTACAGCAACAAGGAGACTCGAGCTCGAAATGGAAACAGAGGGGGAAACTTACAATGACGAAGTTCATGATGAAGTAGAAGAGGTACAGAGAATGGATTATATGTCAGCAAAAAGGCCATATACGAGAAAATATGGGCGAACTGTGTGTACCACTTCCCCAACACCTCCGCAGTGGCAGTGGGAAAAAAAAAAGGAAGATTGGATACCATGTTATTTGATATGGTTAGGACCCCACAATACACAGGACCTAAATAGATTAGGCCAGGGGTCCCCAACCTTTTTTGCTCGTGAGCCACATTTAAATTTAAAAAAAGAGTAGGAGAGCAACACAAACATGAAAAGTCCATGGGGATGTCAAATAAGAGCTCTGATTGGCTGTTTGGTAGCCCCTATATGGACTGGCAGCTACAGGAGAGAATGTTTGGCAGGACATCTGGTTTTTATACAACTAAAACTTGCCTCTAAGCCTGGAATTAAAAAATAATCTCCTGCTTTGAGGCCACTGGGAGCAACATACAAGGGGTTGGAGAGCAACATGTTACTCACGAGCTACTGGTTGGGGGTCACTGGATTAGGCTGATAAAATACTCTGATGTCACCTTGTACCCCCATTCCACGAAGCAAAGCGTTTATATCCATGTACCCTATGTAATGTCTCAATATTTATTGCACCTGGATAATCTGTTCCACGCACTTTTCTTTTATGCATTTGTTTTATTTTTAATTTTCTTTGTTTTCCCTTCTGTTATGAATATTATTTGTGCTAAAACCAACGAAATAAAGAGTTAAAAAAAAAACAAACAGTTACGGTAGTCTAGACATGATATGACGAGAGAGTGAACAAGACTGGATTACAAACATCGCTCGTTATTGTTCATGTTCAACACCGGGATTCTACCCCAACCTTCAGACCTCCCCTCCTTACTAAGCAGACATGACACAAAAACAGTCGTTTGAAAAGTGGCACATGAAATTTTTATTTGTTCTAACTGCACCAAAGCAGATCCCAGTAAGCCCCTCTCCCCCCACACAATACAGTAAGCAGAATGGACATGTATACAAGGAGGAAAGATGGTGCTCTGCAGAACTCATCCCTTAGTAACTACATATCTATACAATCCCCATCACATCATTTTCTAACCTACCCTACGAGTCTGGACCATTGCTTTGGACCAGATGGAAGTCAGGCAGGCACCATACATGGGCCCATAAGCTGCTGGAGAGGCAAAGTCGGCTGGTCATGTTGGCCAATGTATAGCCAGCTTAACTTGCGTAACAGGTAGAGGAGCCGGCGTTGAGCGTACCGGTTATTACAGGTAGATGTGGAGGAGGAGCCAGGTCTGGAAAGTAAATGGGCAGACTTAGCACTATGGATAAAACCTACTTTAATGGGACACAATCCTCACCTATGGCACCAATAAGCACCATGAAGATGCCATAACAGCAGCACAATTTGGTCTATAAAAAGACATTGGATTGCTTCAGTTTGGGGGCGGGCAGTACAAAATCTAACACACAAATTGATCAATTTTCAAAGAGTTCACTTTTTTTTTTTTCCTTTTAGCAAAATACCCATAAGAGGGGCAAGGCAGTGGATTGTGTTGGCCAGTGGCAGCAACAAGGACAGTCGGTGGAAGGTGGGTGGGTGGGGAGAGGAGGTGCGGAAGGAATGTGGTGGTGGCAGCAGGAGGAATCGGGACTCCCCACCCCAATATCTACAAGCTGTTGAGTTGCTGCAGAGTGTCGTCCAACATCATCTGCATTTTGGCATTCTCGTCCTTGGTGAGTCGCATCTTATCTGATAGGAGGCAAAAAAGAAAGGTTAAGGACGGAGGCAATGAGCAGGGTTACCCCTTCTGAATCAGCTTGGCTTCTATTGGCAGGCCTGAGATTCTGGGCCCAAGCCAACAGATCCTCAACCAATCACCTAATGGACTAATGACTCCAGGTACACGAAGGCCACAGACTTCACTAGGTTATGAGCTTATCACCACTCTACTCCATTTGCCATACCAGTGCTATAAAGTCTACCTAACAAGCAGCTCCCTTTCTGTTACTACAGCCAAGGAGGGGGCAACTTCCAAGAGAATGGCCCTTACATGCCTTTCATTGCAGAGAAGCAATAAGACCGAGGTGCCCATCCTCTCAATGCTATAGCAAGGAGCGAGACCAGTGAACGCTCTAGGACAGGGGTGTCCAACCTTTTGGCTTCGCTGGGCCGCATTGGAAAAAGAAAGATTGTCTGGGGGCCACACATGAAACACACAAAACACTTTTGATTTGTAAAAAAGAAAATGTACAGAAAAAGACCAATACACGTTGGATAATCAGATGGAGTTATACACTGGAATATGGGAAACCTGGATATTAAATAGACTTATTATTATATTATTACTACTACTAACTGGGCAATGGACAGAGTCCCCTCGCCTGCTACTCCTTTGCAACATGACGTTTCCTCGGGAACCAAGAGTTTCAAGCTGAGCCACATTCATATCCATCCTTGGCCGCATGTTGGACACTTGCTCTAGGAAATGAGGGTGTCACTCACGGTAATGAATAAGAGCGCTAGGACTCGGCAAAATTCCAGCAACTGGGAAGGGCCCTTATGTAAAGCACAGCACCAGACTTGCTAAACACCCAGCATTGTGTAACTGTACGATGGAGCTATGGATACAGAGCAGCCTGAGGATGAGTGGGAGCCACAATAACAATGTTAGATCTGGGGTAATCAATTTCCAGCATACATGGATCCCGGGCTGCAGGGAGTTGCCATATAGTGGATGTCTGTGCAAGGGAATAAAAGCATGGACACTTACAGCAATAACAACCATAAGGATTTTGGGGATAAGTATTGTTTGGTCCCTTTGTTCCAAGCAGATAGTTGAGGTTGATTGAATAGAACAACTTGGTGTCACAGCTGTGACTGGGCCATTGTAGCTCATGGAGACTTTGCCTTTAGTGGGTGTCCTGCTGAAAGGACCATTACCCTCCAAAGATCAACAGCCTGACACTGCTTGTGCCCCATACAATGCCCAGACCCTGCTCATGGGACATAGCGAGTAGTAATTCAGGCCTAAGTCGATCCATTGGGAAAGGATCACAGCAATGGGTTGATGCAGCAGCCAATGGGATTCTCCAGCCTGCACAATATCCATCAGACTGGCTGCACTAATGGGCCAACATGCAGTCTATTTGGTTGCCAATGGGGCAGCTTATAATGGTGTTATGGACTGCAGATACTAATAAGTCCATCCCTTGGCTACCCCCTCAGGTTTATAGGTGGACCTACTGTAGGAACAGAGCAGACCAGGTAATATTCCCATTCCTGCTAATCCAACAGAGAGGGCCAATCAGAGCTCACGATCCAGCACAGAAAAAGCAAGGACATGGTCAACAATGCATTTCAATATTGGATTTTATTAGGTAAATTCCAAGTATGTGATGATGGCGGGTGTACAAGCTCAGTCATGAACAGAACACAATAAAGAGGCTGCCTTATTGGTCAGTATCTGCCCCCCCCCATGCTTGAATGGACGTGTGTACAGCTGCAAGTCTGTAAACAGATTCTTAAAGGATCGTTAGAGCTGAAGAGCAAGTTGCTACTGTATGAAAGAATGTTCTGGCATCCTCAGACAAGATGCCACAACATGGCAGGACTCGGAATTCATTTGCTGATGGCTTGAGAGTGTCAGACAGTCTAAACCCACTGTTCTTCAAATGCTCTCATTGCCGCCCCACACCCAATATCTGAATAGAGACTTGGAGGGTGCCTGATCTTACCTATAGCTCTGAATTGGAGTCCTATCTAGAACCTTGCCATAAAGCAACACTGGGCTGCTGTGTTTTAGCCAGGCAGCAAGTAAGATGTCATGAGTAGTTGCCAATTAGATGAGAATTCATGGGGCCACAGTCTGGTCTTCTCAATATAGAACATAAGTGGCTACCTGGTTAGTTCATACAAGCACCCCTTGGGTTACATTACTGTCCTTACCCAGAGGAGTAGTGGGTTTAGTGCAACAAAACAGACCACTTATTTATATATATATTAGTAGTGACCCTCGAAGTCGCCCCAGGAGGGGTACTCGGCCAAGGTCAGCGTTACTGCCATAGAACAATGGCGGCCATATTGTTTTCCCCCAAACTGAAGAGCTAACTGATGAAGATCAAAGGCTAGGAGGAATATAATAACGTTTCTTGTTATGTATAGCCAACTGGCAACTTGAGCTGACAGTCACTAGTCATGCACCTTATTAACGTGTAGTTAGAGGGTCGAAGGGCCGACACATAGAAGAGGAATCAAGCGGACAGTCAGCACCAGTTTCATTCATTAGAGATACAACGAGAGCTACGTCATGCCACAAGGTACAGTTCCACAGCACAGGGAGCCCCGCCCCCTTAGGTTCAGCCCACCCAGACTCATGGGGGCCCCCGAGTGAACACGGGGAGCAGGAGCTCAGTCACACAGGTCATGAAGGGTGACCTTCAGCTCACAAGAGAGAAGCCGGTTCTTCTCCATTTGGCAGTACAGTCGCTCTGCGGGAGGGAACGGGTCGGGGTCGGGCAGGGACAGGAGACAGAAAGAGAGAGAAAAAGAAAGAGATCAGATGTTAGTGGAAGAGAGAACAGACAGTGCGTTAATGAGAAGTGGGAAACAGCTATGAGCAAAAGGGAGAATGAAAGACGGCCACCCTGGGAGATATAAACTCCATTAAACCATTTCTGAACATTGAAAGCAATCGTACGGTTAGGCAACTTCCCAGTATCCGTAACTGATGGTTCTGACTGCGTGTACACAATGTAGCAGCAGTCATGACTACAGTACCCACAATGCCTTGCACCTTCCTGCATTCATACTCGTTTTTTTCAAGCCCGATCACGAGACTTGCTGGGCATTATGGGAAGTGGGGTCTTGACTGCAGGAGAGATGATGGTGCATAGAGTCAGAACCAGCAGTGCAGTGTAGAAGGAAAGGTGCTCAGGCTAGGGGGGCAGGCAGCCTTGCAAACTGGAGACTAAAGATAAAGCTGCCGGAACCCCCACCCTCCGACCAAATATAATAGTAATAAAGGAAAAGTCACAAATAATAAGTTGAACTATAAAGACATGCACACCAGTTAGGGATGCACCGAATCCCCTATTTAGATTTGGCCGAATATAGAACAAAATCCTTATTTGCATATGCAAATCAGGGGCAGGAAAGTAAAAGGTGGGAAACATTTTTTTTTACTTCC
>JAMBMQ010000540.1:10765-21802 GCA_024363595.1 Xenopus borealis | reverse complement strand
TAATTTGCATTGATGCATTTTGAAAAAAATTAAATTCCCATGACAGTATCCCTTTTAAGCAATTTCTTCACTTATTTGGATCGCTAAGGAAAAGGTAAAGTAATACAGTAAGAGGATTCACAGTGCCTACGTCTGGACTCACAAAGATGTTGTTGGAAGTAAAACAATATTCGAAATCTTACAAAAAGGTCAATGGGTTTGAAACATAAAAAAGCCTCAATAAAGTAGAGCGCTTAAAGAAGAAAAAAAAAAACTTCACCTGGCTGCACAAACACTCCTCCCGAAGGCCCTGGTGGGGGAACATAATTTTGATCTTGACTGGAAAATGCTGGTTGAGAAATTCCAGGAGGCTGAGATATTCCTCCTAATAGTCCAAACTTTAAAAAAAAAAAAAAAAAAAAAATACATTATATAGAGATTGTTCTGCCAATCAGCCTTGCATTTTTTTTAACCCATAGCTATGCATGAACCCACCCAGAGTTCACAAAGCATTCATAGGAAAAAAGACAGCAAAAAAAAAAAAAAAAACATTTAAAGGGGAATTATAGGAAAAATGTAATGTAAGCTTCAGCATACTGAAGTAAGAAACATTCTAAATACAATTAAGTAAAGATGTTGTAACATTTAAGAAATCAAGTTTATGTTCACTATTCCTCTCTCAGCATATGTTTCTCTACATTCTGTCTTCATTCAGGAGTTTTGGCGTCAGATAACTGATCTAAATATCTTATAGGGGGGCTCCTTTTGCCTAGAGGATGTATTAGAGCTCACTCTATTAAACTCACCAGACATCATGTCTCTCTACATGCAGCAGTTGGGTGTCAGATATTCATTGTTACATCCAATATATCTTATAGGGGGGCTCCTTTTGCCTAGAAGATGTATTAGAGCTCACTCTATTAAACTCACCAGACATCATGTCTCTCTACATGCAGCAGTTGGGTGTCAGATATTTATTGTTACATCCAATATATCTTATAGGGGGGCTCCTTTTGCCTAGAAGATGTATTAGAGCTCTCTATTAAAATCACCAGAAATCCTGTCTCTGTACATGCAAGTTGTGCAAAAGCCAGTTATTCTGTTAGATTTTATTTGTACTGGAATCAGTTATTTGAGTGATTTCGTATTACCTCCAAGATACGTTTGATAATATATCAGACACCAAACTTCGGCATGACGACAGAATGAAGAGAAAGGCGCTGAATTTATAATTGATTGTATTTAGAAAGTTTCTTACTTCGGTATGAGGAAGCCTGCATTAAGTTTTCATTTTTGTTCCCTTTTAATGAAGAGTACATTTTTTTTTTAACACTTACTGGTTGGCTTGGTGTCAAATTTCCTACTGGAAGGTTATTAAAGTTTGCAAACTGGGGTCCTTGGGCATTTGGATTCTTATCATCAAAATAAGGCCCGGATGGTCTAGGAAGTTGGTTTGGAAAACACTGCCCACCAGGACCAGAAGGCCCAGCAAAATGTGGTCCCTGCGGCAAGTCAAATCTTTGTTCAGGCCGTTGAAGTGGCATTCCTTGTTGCTGCTGCATTCCCTGAGGCTGCATTCCTGGCTGTGCCATGCCCTGAGGCTGCATTCCTGGCTGTGCCATGCCCCGAGGCTGCATTCCTGGCTGTGCCATGCCCCGAGGCTGCATTCCTGGCTGTGCCATGCCCCGAGGCTGCATTCCTGGCGGCGCCATGCCCCGAGGCTGCATCCCTTGCGGCGCCATGCCCCGAGGCTGCATCCCTTGCGGCGCCATGCCCTGAGGCTGCATCCCTTGCGGCGCCATGCCCTGAGGCTGCATCCCTTGCGGCGCCATGCCCTGAGGCTGCATCCCTTGCGGCGCCATGCCCTGAGGCTGCATCCCTTGCGGCGCCATGCCCTGAGGCTGCATCCCTTGTGGTTGCATGCCCTGAGGGGTTATACCTTGTAGCTGCATGTCCTGTGGCTGTATCCCCTGCAAGGGCATACCTTGTGGTTGCATACTTTGTGGCTGTTCACAGAAATGGTTCTGAGGTTCACCATAAGGGCCAGCTTGTCCAAAAGGTGGAGCATTTTGCCTAACAGGTGGATGAAAATTATCAAAGCGTGGTCCTTGACTCATTTGAAGATCAAATCTAGGTTGCTGATTTGGGCTATCAAACCTTTGTGGCAAAGGACCATCAAACCGTGGTTGCACCTGCATTGGTCCATCAAACCGTGGAGGAGTTTGATGTCCTGGTGGGCCTTCAAATCTTTGGCAGGGTTGTCCAGGCAGATCAAACCTTTGTATATGAGGCGACCGACGGTCAAATCTATTAACAGGTGTTCCATCAAATCTTGGCCTAATCTGCCCCATTGGCCCATCAAATCTCATTAAGGGTTGAGGACCAGGTCCATTGTCAAATCGCTGAGGCCGATTCACTTCAAATCTTGGACCTACTGGCCCTTCAAACCTCATTGGTCGTAACGGCTGACCTTGAGTTGCCTCAAATCTCACTGGCTGTTCAAATCTCGCAGATTGACAAGGAATCCCCTCAAATCTTTGCTGCATTAAGGGTGGTCTAGGAGAACCATCAAATCTTTGTGGACCTACCACACCTTCAAAACTCTGTGGGCCTAATGGCTGCATTCCCTCAAATCGTTGAGGAACCATTGGTTGTCCTGAGGTCCCTTCAAATCTAGGTGCTCCTAACTGTTGATCTGGTGGTCCTTCAAATCTTGTTGCATTCATCGGCTGACCTGGAGGGCCCTCTAAACGTTGCATTCCTGCAGGTTGGCTTGACACTATAGGTTGATTTTGCACTCCTTCATATTTCTGCATAACTTGCTGACCCTGCCGATTCAGAACATCAAACCTTGTGTTCTCAACTTGGTTGGCAACCACACTATCAAAATGGGAATCAACTGGTTGTCCTGGGACTGCATCAAAGCGCTGAGGTCCAACCGGATTTCCTGATGCACCATCGAACGGCATGATTGCATTCACAGGAGAATTTTCCCTAACATTTGCATGGTTGGAAGGCTCTTCAAAAGCTTTTATGATAGGGTCAGCTCCTCTACTGACAGGTATACGTGGTGGAACATCAAGTAGTGGTCTTCTCTCTTCCATCACTATACACTTTTGATTAACATTGTTGCCACTCATCCTGGAATCTACACTTTCCCCATAAGGTACCTCTTCAGATTCATCGTACATGGGCACCGGGTATCGCTCAGTAAACAGAGGTCTCTGTTCCTCTCGTGAACCTGGAAGTGAAATACAAAATAAAATCTGTATGCACACACATGCATTTAGTCAGACAACAGAACCTAGAAATAATAATTTAACAGAGAAACCCTCTATATGAAAAGATAATCACCACAAAGCCTAACAAATGCCACAGCGGATGAAAGGGAAGGGTCAGCCAATGTTGAAAAAGTGTTAAGGTGGCCATACACGGGCAGATAAAAGCTGCCGACAGACTGTGTCGGCAGCTTATCTGCCCGTGTGGGGGGCCCTCCGACGGGCTTTACCGATCGATATCTGGCCGAAAGTCGCTAGGTGTCGATCGGGCAGGATTAAAAATCCCGTCGGATCGCGGCCGCATCTGTTCGTTGATGCGGTCCCGCGATCCGACCGCCCATACTGATCCGAACGTTGGGCCCTAGGGCCCACGATCGGATCAGCCCGATATCGCCCACCTCAAGGTGGGCATATCGGGGAGAGATCCGCTCGTTTGGCAACATCGCCAAACGAGCGGATCTCTTCGTGTATGGCCACCTTTAGTTCTTTCCATTTACACTACACATACTCCATACGACAAATTAGAGAAAGTATTTCCTGTCTGTTGCTTTATCATCTCTGCAAAAATTCTCATTTCTCTTCACCGACACTCTGTAAAAAGATATACAGGTTGCCATATAAGGAAGTTGACAATTTAATCTGCACTGGGCATGCTCTCTCCTGCTTTATTTGCATATCTTCAGTTGCATTGGCTGGCAAGATTCTGCCAATCGGATCAAATGAAGCAGGAGAAGAGAGAGCATGCCCAGTGCAGATTCAATCGCCAACTTCCTAATATGGCAACCTGTACCTTTTACACAGAGCCTGTCCCACGATCTCAGATCACAGGGGAGAGGACAGAGTTTTTGAAGAGACAATCACTTCTATGGTATGTATCTCTGAAAGCAAACATTTTACGTAATAAAGATAAATTAGGGCAAGGCCAGACGTGCCATTTTTGCTGCATTGTTACGCTGTTATTTTTTTTAAAAGCTCCATCCGGGGTAAATACGCATAAACTGCAATACCACTGAAACTAATGGAAAACGCACTATGACAATTCACACAGGGCACTTGCAAGCCGAAATCCGCCACAGGATGCCAGTATTGGCATTTTTTAGCAGAAACCTCAATATGTCAAGAAACTACCAAATAGCCAACAGACTATGGGATATGCACATTTAAAAACCACACTTTGCATAAATACGCAGTGTATTTTAAATATGGCATCAGTGAGAACAATGAGAAGTTTATGTTGGGAAAAGAAACCTACATGCTGAAAAACATTGCGTGTGGTTTTAGTGGCGTATTTAAGCCCGACAGAGCATTTTTAAAAACGCAACATAAAAATGCCACGTCTGGTCTTGCTCTTACAAACTTTTTTTTTTTTTTATGACATGGACTGTTAAATTAGTTTAATTGTCTAAAAGATGAACAACCCCTTTAAGTAAAAAGAGAATATTAAACATCCCCATGCAGAGGTGAAATGTGGTCTGTATTTCAAGCAAAACCTTACAACCACATACCTTTGGGAAGTTCTCGATCTTTGTGTCTTCTATAGCCATCGTGAGAATCATCTGGATGTGGTCTTGCCCCAGGTATGGGGGAATGCCTTTGTCTTTCAGGAAACGGATCATTTCTTTCAGGCGCACTGCCTTCAACTTTCCCACCATGGTCGCCGTCTCTGACAGAGGCCACCATTTCATCCAAGTATTCTGGATCTAAATATTCGCCATCTGAAAATGCATGCTGAACTTTAGTCTTTTTCAGTTTTGCTTTATGTGCATAATAAGTAATTGCTGCGTTGAAAAGCAGAGGTTTCTTTCTCAACCCACCTTTGTTTTCCTCAGTGGAGCTATCCCACGCACTACACCGCTGTTTTTCTTCTTGGTACTGGAAGAGTTGACGAATCTGATGTACCACCACAAGAAGTTCATCATGTGTGATTTCTCCCGAGGAAAAGCGTTCATTTGCCTAAACAAGAATATCGCAAGTCAGCTCGTTACATACAATGTATGTACCCTATACTGTATTTTATTCTCTATTGTCAAATTTACCCTTTTCAGCAACTCTGCTTTGCTTGCACTTGTTAATTCTTTAGGTATTTTTAGATTGGCATCAACACTTAACCAATGTTGCTGTTTTGGAGTCCGTGGGGAAGCAACCCCTTTGGCGCTATTTTGCCAACTATTATGCCTCTGATAGGGTGGGCGATTACCCTGATGATGGTCTTCATTCTGAGAACTAAGAAATAGAAAGATTACATAGAATATTAACACGTATAAGTATAATGAACTATTTTATACACCCCAGAACAATGTTTTGACAAACTGACCAATTAAGTCAGATTTTTTTTTTTTGAGGGAAAATGCTGAAAGCCTATTCTAAAACACTTCCAAATGTTTAGATTTTACTAAACTCCACCTGCAAACAGACATACATAAAGAATCTATACATACAGGTTGGTATAATGCACTGCTTTTGAATTCATAGAATTCTAACCTCGCATATGGATTATCTAGAAATGCCGATTTTTGCATATCGGTTATTGATTAGAAAAGCAATTGTGTCAACAATCGAAAGCCTATTCCACTTAACTAGGGATGCACCGAATCCAGGATTCAGCCTTCTGCCCGGCTGAACCAAATCAGAATCCTAATTTGCATATGCAAATTAGTGGGAGGAAAATCATGTTACTTTTTGGCACAAAACAAGTAAAAAATGTTTTCCCCTTCAGACGAATCTTTCGAGAAGGATTCAGGGCTTCGGCCGAATCCAAAATGATGGATTCGGGGCATCCCTACCTTTGACATCATGTGAACCCCCACTTTCTACATCGTTCAACGAGAGCAAGGCATGTTAAAGGGGGAACGATCGCGAAAATGTAATAGAAGCTTCAGCATACTAAAATAAGAAATGTTCTAAATTCAAACAGGTAAAAATTCTGTACATTTTCTGAAATAATCAAGTTTATCTTCACCAACCCGCTCATCATGTTTCTCTTCATACAGGAGTTGGGTATCAGCTGAATGAGCCAATATATGTTATAAGGCTCCTAAAAGATGTAGCGCTCACTATTAAAATCACCAGAAATCCTGTCTCTTGACATGCAGAATTTGTGCAAAGTGCAGTTATTTTGTTAAGTTTTGTTTGTACTAGAATCAATTATTTGAATGAGCTCTAATAGATCTGCTAGGAAAGAGAGCCCTCCCCATAAGATATATTGGATCATTCATCTGACACCCAATTCCTGCATGAAGACAATGAAGAGAAACAGATGAGAGGGATAGTGAAGATAAACTTGATTATTTCAGAAAAGATGCAGAATTTTTAGTGGATTGTTTTTAGAAAGTTACTTCTTTCACTATGAGGACACATTAAATTTTAATTTTCGCGATAACTCCCCTTTAACACAGTTTCAATTCCTGCAGGTTACTAGGAACAGGACACATGGTTCAGTATTATCACACAAATATGTTATTGCTTTGAGAAACATTTTAAGACAGTTCACATGCAGCAGCAGCAACAAATGCTCGGGGTTTTTCACCCACTACATACTTTTTATTGTCCTCCCATCCACCCTTCCATCGTTTGTTGGCTTTAGGCCCTTGCCAATTTTCTAGATCTTCTTTTGGCTCTGTATTGGACACCGAAGATACAGGACCCTGAGGCCTCTCCTCGGACGGCCTCTTTTGTCTTCTGCTGTCTCGTACATCAGTTTTGGCATTCTTTTTAATTCGATCTTCCCGAGATTTTGAGCTTAATTCCTCAATGTGTGATTGTTTACTTACAGGCGGACGCAATCTGCCAATTTTTGGGAGGGAATGAACAGGAGATATGCTTCTTGGTTGAACTTTGGGCGACCTTCGATCTCTAGCCTTAGGAGAATGGGCTGGTGATCGGCTCTTTGGTGATCGTGACCTTTTTCTGTTGCCGATTTTTCCAGGTTTCAATTTATCAGGATAATTTGTACTGGACTCGTTTTTTTGCACAATCCCACCAGCAAGTTTGTTTCTGTTTCCCACTGTTCGGTGTTCTGATTTATGTTCCTCTTTATCAGATTTTCGCTTGCCTTTGAGCTCGTTGTCTTTATCATCCGATTTATTACGAAGATGCTTGTGCAGCCTTGGGTCCCTCCTACTTATGTCCAAATCCCTTACATTCTCTGTGCCTTGGGATTTATCCCTGACATGAGGCAATTTGGCTTTCAAAGGAGACGGGGACTTGGATCGATCTTTATGGTCAGATTGAAGAGCTTCTCGCTTAGGTAGCTTTTCATTAGACTTCAACTTTTCGGGCTTTGCTGAAGCATTAGCTTTGTCATTTAACAAAGGCTTTATAGGCTTCAGGTCTGGCACACTTGCTATGTTGGGTTTCATCTCCTTTTTGTGCCCTGGATCTTTCCCGTGCACTGAATTTCCTTTCACAAGACGAGGATCTCTGCTTGGCATTGGCAACTTTTCGTGGGGTTTTTGTAAGGGCTGAGAAAGAGGAGGAATTTTGCTCTTTTCAGAATGTAGAGGAGCAGGCTGTGGGGTCTTGACTGGCATGTGTGGAATTTTTGGGGTGATAGCTGGTTTAGAAGATGAAAGTGAGCTTGCCTAAAAGAAAATTAATAATCAAATACAGAACTACAGTTCTACTTTATTTAGAAAATACACTTTTACAGTAGTGCTAATCATCTACAGAGTGAAACATCCAATACGCACTGGATATTCACCTGACAAATGTACTTCTAAGGCAAGATAACTTGAATTTTACATTCCCACCATAAATCCTTCAACGGAACCCCAATTAGATTAGATTCAGACGTCATAGTTCAGGGCAGCCATCTTTTTCGGTAATCTTTGTGTCCACTTTTCGGCGATTCCCGTGAGTTTCGGCACACACGCAGATGTCTGGAACCGGGAAATTTCTCCAAATTCGCATGAGCAACTTAATACACAAAGATTACCGAAGAGAAGATGATGGCCGGCGTGCACTCTGACTCCTGAATCTGCCGCGAGGGGCAAGTAAAAAGTTAGGGGCACTTACAGTAAGTAGGCTGGGGGGGGCAAGTATGGGGTTAGTTCTTCTTTAAAGACCCATGATCTAGAAAAACTCTTAGAATTCCAGGTAAATTCTGTAATGAATAGTCATGGATCAATTTATGTCCCAATGTCAGTTTTATCTATGGCACCTTTAGGGCAATAAATATTTCCAAACGAGTGCTTCTCCAGGCTTATGGTCTCAAGGCCAACAACCAGTGAAATCTACACACAGTTCTCATAGCCAAACCAGAAGGTAGGGGCAGATTTATCAAGGGCTGAACAGTAAATTCGAATCTTCAAGTGTCAAAATTCACATTCGAATTTGGGATTTATCAAACCGTGGACGAAGGTAATAGTAAGTAAATCGAAAACGTGCAGTGTTCATGGACAAAGGTGGAAGTCTGTTGAACCATTTGGAGATGTGAAAAAGTTTTCAGGAGAAAAATTTTATTCATATGAAATTTTGAGGTCAAAAACGTTCAATTGAATATTAAACATTTCAAATTTTTCTTGAATAACCTTCCAGATTGTGAGTATATTCAAATTTTAATAAAATTCCTCCCATGAATTTTAAATTCTATCTTTGATAAATGGGCCTCAAAGTTTAATAAGAGCTCTGTCTGTCCAGTCTTTTAGCATGGAAAATTGGCATTGTATGCATTAGAGCAGGGGTCCCCAACCTTTTTAACCCGTGAGCCACATTCATAAATATAGAGTTGGGGAGCCAATGTCATGGGGTGCCAAATAAGGGCTGTAATTAGCTATTAGGTGGCTACTATGTGGAGTGGCAGCCTACAGGGGCTCAGTTTGTCAGTAAACCTGGTTTTTATATGGAGCAACATCCAAGGGGTTGCTCGTGAGCTACTGTTTGGGATCACTGCTTTAGAGGAATAAATTCTATATATTTAGTATGCCTTGACAAATGTATACCAGCATCTCAATCCAATTGTTAAATGTATATGCATCCAAGCTATTCCACCTGTGGCCGTCTAGCTGTTGATAACCTACCATACTCACAACCAGGGACGGATAGACAAGTCACTAGTTCAAAAACAGCTGGAGATTCAAAGGATTAACACTCTTGGTGCAAAATCACTCACCCACAGAGGTCAAACCTGAACACGCCAACAGTGAAGAGTGGGAAATACAGGTATAGGACCTATTCTTCAAATTGCTCGGGACCCAGGGTTTTCTGGATAATGGATATTTCCATCATTTGGATGTCCATACATTAAAGGGGTGGTTCACCAACACTAAGTTCAGTTGTTAGAATTGATAAAATAGTTGCTAATACTCCAGAGATGCTGTTGAGCAATGTATCAACTAAATGTTGCAAATCTAACAGTTTAAAGTTGAACGTTGGTGGCTGACTCTAAACTGTGATTTCAAAAACGGTAAAAAATAAAAGATGGAAAGCAAGTGCAAAAAAAGTTGAAAACAACTCAACTGAAAAAAAAAAAGTGTTTGGAAGGTGAACAACACCTTTAAAGTCTAATTAAAATTAATTTAAATATTAAACCCAATAGCACTGTATTGCCTCCAATGAGGCTTAATTATATCTTCATTTGGATCAACTACAAGCTACTGTTTTAATATTACAGAGAAAGAAAATCAATGTTAAAACTCTGAATAACTTGTTTAAAATGGAGTCTATGGGAGATGGCCTTTCTGGATAATGGATGCCATACTTGAAATAAACAAGGGCAGCCCAGCTGTTCCCATTCCTCTAACTTACCAGCTGTTCTCTCGTCTGCTCTAGCTCCAATTCCAACTTTTTTTGTTGTAGTTCCAACAACTGTTTCTGCTTTACCAGTAATTGTTGCCTTATTAGCTGCTCTTGAGAGAGTTGCTTTTGTGCCTCGGGGTTAGCACGGGGTGGCACAGCACTTGGCACTTTAGCCGGCGGCGTTTCCTCTGGCTGTTGGAAAAATAAATAAATGAAAGGGGTGGGGTTAGATTTTACACAGGAGGGACAGACTCACTGGTTATAGATCACGCTTTGCGATCCATGCGCAAATGTGGTGCTCCTTTAATCTGCACCATTGAAAATCCTACACCATTTCAAATTGTTATTAGCAAATACCTCAAACAGTTGGAAATCAAAGGCTCTTGGCACACGATAGTTTCACCAACTCTGGGGAAACCAAATCAAAGCCAGGCCAACTATCTGTCATAATAATGGGAATCCGCATTTCAGACAATCAATTGTGCCATTGAGTCTATATCGATATTTATCCAGTGGCAACACGAACAAAGACGATGGTATTGTTTCTAAATAAGACTATTTTTATACTACCTTTTATTGCCAAAGGACCATCAAGCTGTTCCCTAAACTTCTGCAGTTTAAAGGGATAGTCTTAGGAATCAATAATCCTGCTCCAACAGAATTATACACTGAAATTTTTTTTTTTTATATCTGACATAGGGCTAGACAGTCAGATTCCCAGGTGCCCCCAGTCATGTTACTTGTGCTCTGATAAACTTCAGTTACTCTTTACTGCAAGTTGGAGTGGCATCACCCCCTTCCCTTTCCCACCCAGGAGCCTAAAGCTGGCCGAAGACACAAAGATCCGATTGTTCGGATCATTAAGCGATTGGATGTCACCACCTCCAGACCTGCCGCTAACCTTCAGTTGAAATAAAGCAGTAAAAGAACAGATCAGACTATGTCCAGCCCCTGACAGCAATTGTATGAAAGTTTATGGGATAAATTCACTAAAGAGTGCAACTTCACCAGCGTCCACTTCGCCAGACAACGCTAATTCACTAAA
>JAMBMQ010000537.1:12827-27190 GCA_024363595.1 Xenopus borealis | reverse complement strand
ACATTAGCTTCCCACTGCCCTCCAAATTGGAACATATCATCCAGATAACGTCGCCAAACAGCAAGATGTTGGATGTATGTTGGATGTTGGAGTATGTGTAAATGTTGAAATCGGTGCGTATAAATGTTGGCGCCACGTTTGCCGTTGCACTTGTGCCCTGTATCTATAAATAATAATTGGAATCAAACTGGAAATACCTTTTGTTTCAGAATGAAATCCATACATTCAAATAAAAAATGTACTTCATTTATAGGTAATTTTTCCTTGGGCAGATAATCCAATGATGGAGGTGTACAGGTCCTTCACATCAATTGTGCATTGGGGATTGTGCCATTTTGTTTATTCCACTTAACATGTTGAGAAATTGGGTAGAGTCCTTAAGGCATGTAGCTAACTTGGGAAAATATTTCTTGTAGGTGTGTGTTCATATAGATCATTACCTTGAATGAAACGGCAACATTGATTGGATGACCAAAAGTGGGAGGGGCAGAAATTTCACCCATTGACTTTGAACAGGGAAATGTAAATTGCTTCTACTCTTACAGTTTTGAAGCCACACTCGCCAAACCTGAATCACATAGTTATGGGGTCAATAGGAATGAAAAGGACATATTGGTTGGAGGTCAAGAAGTGGGAAGAGCCAACAGCATTTATTTTGAAATGGGGAAATTTAAACTGCTGCCACATTTACAACTTTGAAGCCACACTCACTCAAACTTGAATCACGAAGTTATCGGGTGAATCCAAATGAAAAGTTGATATTGGCTGGGCACCCAAAAGTGGGAGGAGCTAACAGCCAATCAAATTTCATTCAGTAAGCTTACATATTTTTTCAAACCAACGGGAAGTTTGTTCTCAAACTTCCATTTCTAGTTCTGCTAGTGCTCTCTTAATGGTGGTCTACTTAAAGGATTGTTCTTATTAGCTTCATCACTGATGCTCTTAAGTTTAACACTGGCAAACTCTTGGGCATCTTACATATGGCATATAGCAGGTCTGTCCATGTGTTCTCCTGGCTGAGCTCACTTCTTCCTCTCCAAGGCAGTCAGGGGGTGTTCATGGTTTCTGGTGGCACCACCCTTGGTTTATGAGCCAGTTTCCTTTGGGCTACTCTTTCTTTTCTAGAGTATGGTAAGTTCTGACCAAAAACATAGCAAAGCATAATAAATACTGTTCATAACAATTTGGTACTAATCATGAGTAGGATTTTCCAGTTCTCTAGCATATTTTTATAATGGTTTACTTTTCAACTTCTGTAAACATCATGTGCTACTTCTGTTTTATGCAAAAAAATTCAGATGCACACCTTTCAATTGCAATGAGTGATAAAGGACCCAGAGGGGTCGGAAACGTTGCCCTTTTGTGATGTATATTTGGGCTTCAATAAATCACCGTTTGGACACTCATTGCAATTGAAAGATGTGCATCTGAATTTTTTTGCAATTACTCTATTGACCCCCAAGCGAGGGAGGGGTTTTTCGGATTAGCACCCTGCACTGACAAGTGTTTTTTCTTTGGGATTGGGTTGAGCACTCCATTTTCGTGCACTACTTCTGTTTTATGTGAAGTAAAAGCCCCTAGTTATATCATCAAAAAGGTTTGCTATGTAAGAAACTACAATAATCCTTTGTGTTTTTCATCCCTTTAAAGGGGACCTGTCATCCCCAAAAAAAATCCAAATCCTATGTTATCACGTTAGTCAAGCAAAATTAACTTTAATTACACTGTATAATTTATTTGAATTTTGTTTCATTTAGTCTGGATGTCCTTATTATTACAAGCAGGCAGGAGTCATTTTGTGGACACTGTTATTAAGACAAGCCTTGTATCATCTCAGAATCTTGTTTGTGCACCAGAATGGGGAACCTGATGTCCATCCCCATGTCCTGGCTACATAGTTAAATGATTTAGTGAATGGTGGGTAATCTGGGGAGAGCAGTGAAATCTAGGAAGTGCTGAATAGAAAGTGAAAGTAACTGCCTCCCCCCTCTCTATTCCTAAAGCATAGAGGAGGGGCAGGGAATATTTGATGGACAGCTAAGATATTTAAATGAGTTTACAACAGCTATGAATGCTAAAATAAAATGTGGATTTCATGGTTAATTTGAAAAGTTCTTTTATTATACATTTTTTATATCTGGGTGACAGGTCCACTTTAAAGTAAGAAGAAGGAGATGAAGAACATTCCAGACCACCATAAAGTACACATAGGTTGCAAGTGGTAGAATCCAGGGATTACTCCAATACCTTCAACCAAGAAGCAGCTACAGGGTGCGGGTAAAGCACCACTACATGTAGACAACGTGTTACTCAGGAACAGAACAAGAATCTGCAAACCAAACAACACCTGTTCCTTTAGTGGCAACTTTTTAGAAGAATGAAAAATGAGCAGCAAGACAACAGCCTTACAGGACAGCAGAAGGTTATCAAAAAAGAGAAAAAAATAATCTGTGAAGAATGTGGCAAAATCTTTCCTTTTAAGACGAAGCTCCTTACACATCAGAGAACTCACACCGGGGAGAAACCTTTCAAGTGTACAGAATGTGGCAAATGCTTCTCTCAGAATCGCAGTCTCCGTGTCCATGCGACTACCCACAGGAATGAAAAGCCATTCACATGCTCGGAATGCAGCAAAAGCTTTTCTACAAGGCAACAGCTCAGGATTCACCAGATAACACACACAGGGGAGAAATCCTTCACATGCACGGAATGCGGCAAAGGGTTTTTGTACAAGCACTATCTCCGGATGCACCAGGCCATTCATACAGGAGTGAAGCCGTACGCATGTACAGAATGTGGGAAAAGCTTTTCAGAAGGGAATAGGCTTCGTAGACACCAGAAAATTCACACAGGGGAAAAACCACATCGGTGTGCAAAATGTGGAAAATGCTTCTATGAAAAGGCAAAACTTGTGGTACATGAGCGTGTGCACTCTGATGTAAAACCCTTCTCCTGTTCAGAATGTGGCAAAGCTTTTTCTATGAAATCACGACTGGTGATTCACTGGAATACTCACACTGGTGTTCGGCCTTACTCCTGCTCAGTTTGTGACAAAGGTTTCCGTCAAAATTGTCATCTTCAGCGGCACCTGGCAGTTCACTCGGGGGAGAAACCTTTTGCATGTAGAGAATGTGAGAAATGCTTTAATAACAAAAGCCACCTCTTGAGACATGAGAGACGTCACACAGGGGAGAAACCCTTCAAATGTTCAGAATGCGGCAAATGCTTCTCAGCAGAGAGAAACCTTCAGAGTCACCATAAAATTCACACAGGGGAGAAACGTTTTACATGTAAAGACTGTGGGGAGAAATTCAGTAATAGAAAAAAACGATTGATTCATCAAAGAGTTCACTTTAGCGAGAAACCCTTTACATGTTCAGAATGCGGGAAAGGCTTCTCAGAAGAGCACAGCCTTCAAACACATCAGAACACACACATACAGGAGTATATCTGCACTGTATGTAGCAAAGTCTTCACTAGTAAATACAAACTCTTGAGACATCAGAGAATTCATACAGGAGAGAGACCCTACACATGTTCAGAATGTGGCAAAAACTTTCTTTTTAAGACAAAGCTCCTTAATCATCAGAGAACTCACACCGGGGAAAAACCTTTCCAGTGTACAGAATGTGGCAAATGCTTCTCTCTGAAGTACAGCCTCAAAGTACATGCAACTACCCACATGGATGAAAAACCGTTCACATGCTCCGAATGCGGCAAAGGCTTTTCTACAGGGCAACAGCTCAGTATTCACCAGATAACACACACAGGGGAGAAACCCTTCACATGCACAGAATGTGGCAAAGGGTATTTGCACAAGCGATATCTCCTGATGCACCAGGCTATTCATACAGGAGTGAAACCTTACACTTGTACAGAATGTGGGAAAAGCTTTCTAGAAGAGAATAGGCTTTGGAGACACCAGAAAAGTCACACGGGGGAGAAACCATATGAATGTGCAAAATGTGGGAAATGCTTTCCTGAAAAGGCAAAACTTGTGGTACATGAGCGTGTGCACTCTGACGTAAAGCCCTTCTCCTGTTCAGACTGTGGCAAAGCTTTTTCTATCAAATCACAATTGTTGATTCACTTGAATACTCACACGGGTGCTCGGCCTTACTCCTGCTCAGTTTGTGACAAAGGTTTCCGTCAAAAAAGTCACCTTCAGCGTCACCTGGCAATTCACACAGGAGAGAAACCTTTTGCATGTAGAGAATGTGGGAAATGCTTTAATAACAAAAGCCACCTCTTGAGACATGAGAGACTTCACACAAAGTAGAAATCCTTCACATGTACAGAATGCGGCAAAATGTTTTCCAGAAACGCCTATGTCACCGTAAAACTCGCAGCAACCCCAAGAAGTTAAACCTTTTTAGATGTAGAGAATGGGAGAAAACATATTTCTACAGCTGCAAGTCTGCTCCCCCATAAGGAAAGTGTCATGGGGCTGGAAGTATAAAATGCAGAACTGCTGGCCAAATAATAAGAGACTCTCTTTTGTATGCTTGAAAAAGGGGGTTACCCTGAAACTTGCATGCTGCAATAAATAATTGGCAAGGTTTATCCTGCTAGCTGTACCTGTGTGCCACCGACTAAACTCCCCATATTAGACTAGTGTACAAATACAAAATAGAACTTAAATATCCTATAATAAGAGGCGAGCACTCCAAAGTAGCATTATGATTTGGTTGTGTTTATTAGAGACTACTGCACATCATGCTTTGGGTCTTACACAGAACATGACAGGCTTAATAAACCCTCTCTTCAATCACCCCCAAACTCCAGGTGGATATTTAGTAAGGAAGCTGTGTCCTCCATTACAAATCCAAAACCACTTAGAAGTTTAAAATCCATCAAGCAGCTTCCATTTGAAAAAAAGTCCATAGAGTCCGTATAAAAACCATATTAATAATAGACTGTGCTCTAAGATCTTCAGTGTTCATAGAAGCGCTAAATTCGACCATGGGAAAAGAAGGTGAAGTAAAATCCTTCGAATATAGAATTCGAAGGATTTTACCGCAATTCAATCGATTGAATACGAAAAATTTGATCGATCGAATTTTTTTTTTTATTCGATCAAAAATAATGATAGCCAATTCGGTAGCTTTGATCTGGCGAACTAGGTGGTCGAATAAAAATTTAAAGGGGAATTACTTCAACCATCGAAATAGTCGAATATTCGAATACATTTTTATTCGAATATTCGATGGTCTAATTTGCATATTCGAAGATTTGAATTTTAATCTTTTTGAAATTCGATCGAACTTCGAATTCTTCATGTGAATTTAGTAAATCTGCCCCCTAGTGTATTCAAACCAACGTATAACTTAGTACTGCACATAAATATCCTACCATGACCCGAAACATAGAATTATTTTCATCAGTACCAGCACTGAAAATCTCACCATTAACTTTATTCATCTATGTTGCTGGTATAAATTCAAGGTCTGCAAGATCAAGAAATGAAGAACGTACATAAAAGGATTATAGAAAAGGTTTAAGGCTCTAACTATCATCCTGGGTTAATGTAGTCAACCTTCAATCACAACTTCTTCTAGCACTTACCACCTCAACTGCATTGGGTTATGCTTATATTCAATAAAATGTCTGCAAACCAGTGCGTCCGTCTGTGTACCTTCTTTAAATTTTTTTAATATGAACTTTATGTTCCTGGATCCTCTTCTTAATCAATCTTTTAGTTTTACCAACATATCCCATGCCACACGGGCATTTTAGAAGATATCAACATTCCTGGAGTTGCAAGTGGCATGGCATCTTGTGTTAATTCTATGTCCCTTAGTAGGGGGGTGTATCCTAGGTCCTTTAATTATTTAGGAGCAACAGCTACACCCTAAACAATTGTATGTACCTAATTTAATTTAGGTTTACCTTTAATTTTTTTTTTGGTCTTGTATCTGAAAGACAAAACATATCCCTAAAGTTGGTCATAGACACACAGATAATATTGTACAAAACAAATTTGTACCATACTCGGTGCAAATCCAAAACCATCAATTAGAAAGAAGTTTAAAATCCATCAAGCAGCTTCCATTTGAAAAAAAGTCCATAGAGTCCGTATAAAAACCATATTAATAATAAACTGTGCTCGAAGATCTTCAGTGTTCATAGAAGAGCTAAATTCGACCATGGGAAAAGAAGGTGAAGTAAAATCCTTCGAATATAGAATTCGAAGGATTTTACCGCAATTCAATCGATCGAATAGGAAAAATTTGGGTGGGAAATGAGCCGACCGATATCGTCCGAAGACTTAGATATCGGTGAGCTCCACGATCGGGCTGGATGGAAAATTTTGATTGGATGCCTTTTGAAGGAACCCTTAACATTGGCCATTGTTAGTGCTGAATCATCAGATACAATTCTATTGTTTCTATATGTATATCTGACCATTCAGCTCTGCACGTGTGTATTGAAATGAATGATCTTTCTTGGAAACATCTTTTCCAAGAAAGATCGTAATTGTTACGTCTATGGCCAGGTAGACATCCAATCCGGGGAGCATACAGTCTCCGTCACTCGCCTCCGTGCTACATGCCCTAACCGTCCCTCTTCGGATTTATCCATGAAACAAAGCAGCAAAAGACGAGCACTGGAGGTAGTGACTAAAAATATATAAACTTTAATAGTCCATATTAAAAAGTAGTAACATCCAACATATCTGTATTAGGGATGCACCGACTCCAGGATTCGGTTCGGGATTCGGCCTTTTTCAGCAGGATTCAGATTTGGCTGAATCCTTCTGCCCAGCCAAACCGAATCCTGATCCTAATTTGCATATGCAAATGAGGGGCGGGGAAAGAAATTGCACGACTTTTTGTCACAAAACAAGGAAGTAGAAAATGTTTTCCCCTTCCCATCCCTAATATATATATATATAATGGATATTCTTTGTCCATCTTTATTTTGATTTTTAATCAATAAGCGGTCTCACTGGAATGGTTCAACCTTCTAACTGGCTATATAAATTCATTCTGATCTATACCCTTTCTCCAAAAAATAGTTTAGTAAGGATATTATCAGCTTCCACATATCCTTCTATCCTGGAGGATAACCCTTTTGCTCTAATAAATTGTCCCTTAGGTATTGCTCTTTTTACTTTTTTTGGGCAATGAAAGCTTTTAGGCTAAGGCCAGACGGGGAGATTCGGGGGAAATTTGTCGCCCCCGAACCTCCCCGAATAGCCAGGCACACACGCGCACCAGCGTTGCTTGAAAATGCCGGCGTGTGTTCACACGGAGCGGCGCGATTTTTGAAATCGCTCCAAGTTGAAATCGCTCCAATTTCCCCCGAATCTCCCCGTCTGGCCTAGCCCTTAGTGTGTAAGAGATTAATCTTATCCACTGCTTTTCTATAAAGGTCAGTTTGTACCACTATTAGGGATAATTTTAACTTCTAAGAGATTAAGTGCACTTTGCAAACACTCGTAAGTACATTTGATGGTATTATGGCTCAAATTAGCCTCCTCCATCATATTTACAAATTCAGCCATTGGGCCACTCCAAATTAGTAAAATGACATCCACAAATCAGAAGTATCTTATAATGTGTTTACAATAGGGTTCTTTTTCCATAAAAAAAAAAGTATTTTCCAAATGATGTACAAATTATATTTTCCAAATGATGTACAAATTAATTGGCAAATGAGGGTGGGACTGTAGCACCCATGAAGGTGACCTAAGTCTGCCAATAAAAATGATCAAATGCACAGTAATTTTTTTGTCAATTGAGGCAATCCAGAATAAAATAATATGTAAATTGGTTTCCAGTAATACTTCCTCTATACAAGCCATACCGTCACTATGGGGGATAGTATTATTCTATTCCATACAAGATAACACCTGGTGGAAGTGTCTCTAACTGGATTAACCTACAGAGGAGATCTGTAGTATTGCTCACGCACACATCAATTTCCATTACTTCTGCAAAACATGATCAACACAAACTGATAGGGGTTCCAGTACAGACCCAATACCTGCAACTAGTACTGGAACCCTTGGATTTTCAGTGATCTAAAATTCTTTGTATTACACAGTTAAGCCATGCATCTTCAACCAGTAGATCAATCTGCTTTTTATGGGTCATAAGTTGTTGCGATTATTATGACAGGGGAAGGTAGGAGAGAGAAAAAAAGTTTTTCTGTGTTAATTGTTACTAACTGCTACTAATTGTCCCCATTCGCTACAGCATGCTATTGGAATGTTTATATGTGATGCAATACATGATTTTTTTTCAAACAGCTTGGGAATCAGTTTGCGCAAAATAGCACACCTTAAATGGCCACAAGATGGACTATGTGAACTTTTTTTGGACTTACCTGTTCATTTACATGATTGGAGGGTAGAGGTGAATATGTTGGTATTTAAGGAGGGTTGTGGGTTGTTTTTGATCACCTGACGAAGGGGAACACCCCCGAAACGTTGTCTTGTTGGCAGACATTAAACACGGGAGTAATCCCTTTGGCATTTACGTGTGCTGGTTCTATCTTCAATCTATACAGTTTACCAGCTAAGGAGGTTCCTCTGTTACACAGAAAACAGAATAATACTAACTTAACATTTAATTCTCCACTAAGTAATGTATATTTCAAAAGTAAAAGTAATAACCTCCGCTGTATGATGGCAAATGCACAGAGTTTGTCAGGTAAAATGGGAGACCTAGAATTAATTACATGCTATAAAAATTATGATATAATTGGTATCACTGAGACCTGGTGGGATGAAAGGGAAAAATTCAGCGGCACAACAGGATATTTCAAGTAGGGCGAACCCTTACTTGTCGAGCAAAGGGGTCACACCCCGAAATGTTGCATCCGCAAATAAACGAGTAAGGGTTCGCCCTACTTGAAATATCCTGTTGTGCAGTTGAATTTTTCCCTTTCTGACTGATTTGGAGGCTGCCTTCACCTCCGTTCATCGAGCACCAGGACTCACGGTATTGGACAGCCCAGGTGTGCAAGCGCAATTCTCCTTTTTGTTTTCCACCTGGTGGGATGAAACATGTGACTGGACTGTGAATTTAAATGGTTACACCCTTTTTAGGAGGGACAGAGGGATTAGAAAGAGGGAGGAGTGTGTTTGTATGTAAAGCCTGAATTAAAGCCATGCACTAAAGAAATAACCATTACTGGCTGGTGAGTGTGTGGAATCCCTCTGGGTAGAGATTTCCACTGGGCATAAGGTTACAAAGAAAATTATCATTGGTGTATGTTATAAACCACCTCGTATAAGTGACTAGTATGAAGCCCAGAGACTTCTACAAATAGAAGCGACTTCACAACTAGGTCAAGTTATTATTATGGGTGACTTCAATTATCCGGACATTGACTGGGGTAATGGGGTTGCCAAGACAGAGAAAGCTAATAGGTTTGTAAATATGCTTAATAACAACTTTTTATTCCAGCTCATTCAAGAACCTACTAGGAATAACTCTCTTTTGGATCTTGTAATAACTAATAATACTGATCTCATCTCTAGCATTTGTGTGGGTGAGCATTTAGGGAATAGTGATCATAACATGGTCTCCTTTGAGATTCTGTTGCAGAGGCAACTCTATAAGGGAGGAACTAAAACATTGAATTTCAGGGGTGCAAACTTTGTATAAGGGCATCTCTGGAACATATTAAGTAAGAAATGCTTTTCACAGGGTTAAACACTGAACATAAATGTGAAGTCTTTAAAATGCTGTTTAAAAAATATACGTCAGTATATTCCGCTTGTGAGCAAGGAACGCTGTTGCAAAGCAAAACCTTTTTGGTTCAATAAAAAATGTTGGTGTTGAGGTGGGTAAGAAAAGATGTGCTTTCAAGTTAGCTTGGACAACTGAATCATTTATAAGGTACAAGGAGGCCAATAAACCATACATAAAAGCTAAAATTTATATGGAAAAAGATATTACAGAAAGCAGTAAATATGTTAATAGTTAGAAAAAATCATCAGGAAGGGGTAGGACCCTTAATATCAGAGGGGGGTGAGCTGGTTGATGAGACTGAAAAAAAATCTGAACGTGACGTCATTTTGTTACTTTGCTGATTTATTAATGAGCTTCTCACTCTAATTCCAAGCAATCTTCCACTCTGGCCAATGGACGTAACTCCACAAATTAACTAAGATGTGGCTTTTACTGAACGTTATCTCTTTCGCCAGACTTGCCTTCTCCAGCTCTGACCTATTGGAGTACATAGGACATCCTCAATCTTCAGTTCCTTAAATCATAATTTTTGTAATGTCTTCTTAGTACAAAAAACACTGAGGCTGCATTGTGGGTAATAAAACATGACAATTTGGTTGTAAATTATCCCCAAAGTCGAAAGAATATGTGTAGCCTTGGGGATTAGGGACATTGTATAATTCCTTCCCTAGTGGCACGTCATCGTACACAATAGAATGACAGAAAAGTATTTTCCCTACAGTGAGTTCAGAATTTTGCTACAAGACTATGCTGCTGAACTCCATCCACCAGTGGGTCACTCTCCTGCCTTACTGAGCCACATATACAACATTTATCCATATGGAAATATTCACCTATGGGGAGTCTCTGCTCACTCACAAGATGTTTCTCTGATTTTGACAAAGCTGCTGTAGTAATGCAACTGAAGTTATGTAGTAGTTGACTACAGTTAGCTATTGCCAGGGGTATCCATGCTATTTGTCAGGCTTACCTCAACCAGCAGTCAGAGGGTAGAAGGTCTAGATCAGGGTTCCCCAACCTTTTTTGCTCATGAGCCACATTTAAATGTAAAAAAGAGTTGGAGAGCAACACAAGCATGAAAAAGTCCATGTGGATGTCAAATAAGAGCTCTGGTTGGCTTTTTGGTAACCCCTATATGGACTGGCAGCTACAGGAGAGAATGTTTGGCAGGACATCGTTTTTTTATACAACCAAAACTTGCCTCTAAGCCTGGAATTCAAAAATAATCACCTGCTTTGAGGCCACTGGGAGCAACATCCAAGGGGTCGGAGAGCAACATGTTACTCACCAGCTACTGGTTGGGGATCACTGGTCTAGATGAATGGAACCTTCCCTACGTCTCCCATTGAGTACTCACTACCTGGATGAAGGTACCTAGATGGCTAAATAATGAACATTGCACACTACTAGAAATATAAAGAAATTGGCATTAAAAGTTGCATTTTAACTTAATTTCCATAATAATAAGGGTTGTATATGGTGCATAGGATAGAGGACTGTATAGGGAGGATAGGAGAGAGGGCTGTATAGAGAGGATAGGATAGGGAGAATAAGGAGAGTGCTGGGATATTTAATTTGCTTTTATTAACATATTTCACACATTATGATGGGGAGTTACTGTGGGTGCCTTTGGCTGGTATAGAAGCCACAACATAATGTTTAGTTCTCCTCATTCAAGAACTACATCATTCATATTGGGGATAGTGTACCTTGGTTAAAAAATAACTGAGCACTACTAAAAATAGAAGGGAATTGGCTCTAAACGTTGCCTTTTGAACTCAATTTATGTTCCATAATAATAGCCTTTGTATTAAGGGTGTGCCTTTACAAAGTTTACAAATTGTTTCATCCCAGGATGCAAATGAAGGCTCCCGTTGCCCCATGCTAATTAGGGTAATTTGATAAACATGTGACTATGCTAATGAAGGTTTTTATATGACAGGAACTCATCAGCCTTCCTTTACATATTGTGGGGAAACCTTTTTACCAAAACAAAGGCACCGCCCATAGTTCTTTGTTGTAAGTAGTTTAAGCAGATCCCTTGGGGGGATCCAAAATGGGATAAAAAGAGAATTTCAGGTGAGTTAGTTTGGGGAACAGACGTGTGGGTACAGGAGCTCTGCAGGCTAATGAGGAGACTCTGCCCAAGCACAGGTAACTATATCAGTGTTTCCACTCATCCCCCCTGAATTCTGTGAATCCACTGGAGTCAGCTTGTGCTACTCACACTATTTCTTTCACTCTCATCATTTTGTATCTTTAGCCATTTTATTGCACTTTCAGATATTGTATGTTTGCTTGTTTCTGTCCATAAAACTTATTTAGCTAAGCCATAACATTCAAACTGTGATTCTGATTGCTGATTACTCTAGGTGAAAAATGCACTGGTTTTATTGGATTTATTTCATTTTCTGGTATTCAGCACAGTCCTTTTTTACTTGTTTTTGCCCATGGAATTTTTTTCTGTTTTATATATCCATTTTGGTGACTTGGAAAATTCAGTAAAGTTCTAGGTGTTTTGACCTACACATATCTGGAACTGAGAGACCTGAGGCTTTTCAGATCAGCATAGTGTTTGTGCATGAATACTAGATAGCAGACTAGATAAAACACATTTCTCTAAAAAGTCTATCGTGAAAAAAAATGTTTTTGAGTTTTCCTAGGTAAATTTACCATGACATGCCCCTAAAGTGAGGGATCAATAATATGAAACCAGCTTCAGTTTAGTACTTCCTGTCATTTCCTTGTCCTGCAGAGCACAAGAATATCTGAAAAAATGAATTACTGAGTAGCCCTTTATAATGAGCTGCTCAAAGGCACCTATTAATGATTTGCTCTAATGTTCATGGCTGCTTGAGGGAAACAAGGCACTTGTCCATGTGGAGCTGTAGGGGGGATGACTGCAACTTCTGAATTAACTAACACCATGTCAACAACATATTGATATACAGTCCTCAATGTGATATACCCCCTACTCTGTTCTTTTTAATAAAAGTTCTTCTAGTCTGGCTCTGGTACGATCATCCTCTTTATGGAAAAATGGATCTCCCACTAGCAGTCTCTGATGTCATCTGATGTACTTGTAAACAATAACCATATCCTTTCACAAGTGTCTGTTTTTTCAGAGAAAACAACCCCAACCTGGTCAGTCCAGGACTGGACTGAGAATTAAAATAGGCCCTGGCATTTCAGGTACACAGAGGCCCAATCAGCCCACATAGAGGCCCAAACAGTCCCCAACAGCCCTCTAAATACTGACTTTCTATGGCACCTTATAGCAGCCCATCTGGCATTTGCCCTAACCCACAGATTGCCAGTCCGGGCCTGAGTATACCCTCATAATTTAAATCTTCCATCCCTCTAACTAGTTTAGATGCACTTAGTCTCTATACTCTCTCCAGCTCATTTATATCCCTCTTAAGTACTGGAGCCCTAAACTGCCCCCTGAGGCCTTACCAGGGAACTATAAAAAGGCAATATTGTTGCATATATAGTGTTTCTGAAAAAGTACATAACCTTGCATATATCAACATTGAACTTCTTTTTCCAGTTTGCTGCCCAGTTTTCTGACTTACATAAATCACTGTGCAAAGTGTCAGCACCCTGCATGGAACCTATAGTTCTGCACAATTTAGTCTCATCTGCAAAAATACAAACCGTACTTGCAATGGCCACATCCAGGTCATTAATAAACAAGTTGAAAAGCAAAGGACCTATTACAGAACCCTGCGATAATCCACTAATATCATTGGTTCCATTAGTAAATGTTCCATTTACCACTACTATGTGTAGTCTATCTTTTAGCAAGTTCTCTGTCCAGGTATAAATACTTTGTTTCAGGATAATATTCTTTAACTCAATCAGTAACCTTCTGTGTGGCACTGTATTGAATCCTTTAGCAAAGTCTAAGTAAATCACATCCACTGCCATCCCAGAGTCAAGGTTCCTGCTCACCTCCTCATAAAAGGAAATTACATTTGTCTGGCAAGATCTATAACACATAAAACCATGTTGGCACAAACTCATAGTATTGTGATTTACAATGAAGTCAAGTATCTTATCCAAGGCTGAGAATGGGAATCCTTTTTGCATAACACCACATTAGCAATTCACCAGTCTCTCACCACCATGCCAGACCTCAATAAATCCTGAAATATTAAGTAAAGAGGTTTGGCAATCACAGAGCTAAATTTGCTAAGTACACTCGCATTAATATCATCTGGTTCTGCACCTTTGTTTGTCTTTACATGTTCTAGTCTTTTTTTAATTTCCTTCTGCGTGAACCATGCATTATTTTGTTGTATTATTAGAACTGGGACTATTAAAAAGAAACCTTCATTTATTGGTTCCACATTTGTGCAGACAAAGAGTTTAAATCAATGGGCATCTCATAGATTCAGAGCAATATCTGCACATGGGGTCTGTCTGGTCACCGGGTCCAGCCTAGTCCATTGACTAACACAGTCACCCACTTCCAAGGGAAAATGACACTGGCTTTTAAAGACACAGTTCAGTTCCTGCATCTATAAAAGCTCCAAAAGATAAACAAATGTATTAGTGGAAACTACACTCTAACTAGTATGATATGTAGATAATTTTACTCTAAACCACCAACAAGTTTTTAATGTTTCCTTTTTTTCCCCTTAAGGAGAGAAGAAG
>JAMBMQ010000533.1:12134-27290 GCA_024363595.1 Xenopus borealis | reverse complement strand
GTGAAAGGTACAGCATTGACTAGCCTTCCCAAGCAAAAAATGCAGTTTTACCCATGAGGAATTACATGGGGCAAATGAAAGGTATTATTTTCTAGCAATGTTTAGTGGTTAAGTGATTTCTAGGTTCTATAAAGATTCCCATTGAGACCTGCACAAAGGAATTCTCAGGAGATCTGTTGCCTGCGTTTGGCACCACATTACTGTGGCTAACAAATCTCTCCAACACTCTCTCACCCTAAAGTGAAGGGGAAGCCCAACTGACAGTTTTGCTTGTTTCTCTAGCAGCAGTGATATGTGATATTAACCCAAAGCAGTGGCAGCAGCAAACAACCATGGAGGCTTCAGTTCAGGCAAATCCCTCAGGAGAGTTGTTGGGTCGTTATCTGGTTGCCTTCTCATAGTTCTGCTGCTGGGGGTGATATGAGTCCAGCTTGCAGTAAAGCAGTAAAGAGTGACTGAAGTTTATCAGAGCACAAGTCACAACTAAGTTTTCCCTCATTTTACATTTTACATTTTTTTTGTGGTCCCACCTATATATTGTCTATAATTAATTTCAGTGATTTTACATTTTCCCTCATTTTACACCATTTTTTTCTGGTCCCCTGAAAAATGTAAAAAGGGGGTTCTATTGTATATCCCCATTAGAGATAAAAAGCCATTAATGTGATTGTTATTGGTGGGTTAATTCAGTTCATTTCAGCCTCTCACTTGTCTTTGTGTTGCACTCGCCCCAAACCTCAGGCTGCAGGGACATTACTGACTGTGTTCATTATGTGTTTATTATAGAGACGTCATCAGTAAATCACTTCCACATCTTTATGTTGCCTTTAAACTGGGGGGACAAATCACATGCACCTGCCCCCATACTAGTCCCATGTAAGTGTATATACAGCCCCCTACACATTTCATACTTTGTACTGTGGGCCCCTGATCCTGGGGATGTAGCTGGGACCCCCGCCATAAAGCAAAGCTTCTGTCTTTCACCAGAAAGGAAATAGAAATATCCGGTTGTGCACCAGGAAATAATTCCCCCCCTCCACAATGTGCAAATGACTTTATCAAAGCTGCAGTTTATTGGGTTTTTACCCTCGGGACACTCAGCATATTTTTGTGTGTTTTTGTATATACTTTTGTCTGTTTGTACAAATAATATATTGTATTATATCAACTCTTTTCTACTGGCTTTCTAAGCAGCTGTATATTTGCAGGTGCCAGTAGATGGCGCTATCAGCTATATCTCTTTGCATACTGATCTTGCTGATATGCCGATTATTAATGGCAAAAGCGCTGAAAATGCATCAGGCTTTCTGTGCTGCATGCTTTTACTTGGCTGTAATAAAAAAGAACATTTTTAACCAAGGAACAGTGTTGAAGTATTTAAATTCTGCCTTTCTTTTATGTGCTTCAGTCTGGAACACCAAGGGAAAACTGCTCCCGATTGGCTGTTTGGTGGACCTTGTCATTTGAATTGTGACTGCATGAAGTGAGTCAGAGTTGTTATACCCAGAAGAGACCACTTTGTTCTGTCAGTGCTCTGTGTTATATAATTATTATTGCTCGAATATTCCCACCAATCAGAGGTGCCAGCTCTCTTTATCAGGCAACTGCATTGAAATCTCAGTAATATTTACCATTTCCAACCAAATTATTTACATTCTGACAGGAGGGAGACATTAGTGAGCTCTTGAGTCTTGAGTGAGTGGGCTCGTTGCTGTGAGTGTCTCTCTGGTGCTGCAGGGCTTTTATTTAAGGGAAAATGAATGTTGGCCTTACAGACATACACTCAACCACACCAGCCTGATCTAATTTTGTATTAGTCCCTGAAGGACAAAACAGACCCATTGAAAGAACATCAGAGCGACAGCCTTGAGGAATCCTTGCCTGAAGCAATTTCAGCTCCTGTCCATCATTATGTATCCAAACCTGGTCAGATAACAGTCAAGGGACTATAGTTTTGAACTTATACACAGGCAAATAATCTGCAAGAATTTCCATCCCTGAAGACACAGACACATGGGGCCATTAGGCCAATCACACACACTGCTCTGAGGTGGCATCTCATGGCCAAACGGCAACACCATCTCTGAACAGCTTAAAGGGCAAGGAAAGTGTAAAACAGAATAAGGGTAGAAATGGTGTATTGTGTATACTAAACATAAACATGAACTTACTGCACCACAAGCCTAATCAAACAAATGATTTATACAAAGTTGGCCACAGGGGGCTGTCATCTTGTAACTTTGTTATACATCTTTGTCTGACACTGGCACTGCACATGCTCAGTATGGTCTGTGCTACTTAGGGATCGTCATAAATGATCAAAAAACAAAGCTGCTTGAGTTCTGCATGGCTGGTAAGTAAGGCAGGGGCTCCCCCTGCTGTTCATAAGTATGATTGTTTCCCTGCCAGAAGTTAGGGACCGTCTGACAATTCCTATCCACAGCAGTAAATGAAGGGAGAATTTCACTGCATACAGTCAGGTTTCTTATTAAAACGGTACACATTTTTTAATTAAAGTATATTGGAGATAGATTTCTTTTTCATTAAAGAAAGTAAAAATTGGATTTTATTTCTTTGCCTTTCCTTGCCCTTTAAGTACATGCCCAAGCCATCTCAGACCTCAACTTCTTCTGGGAGGCAAACTAAAGTTCTTTTTTACTTTGAGTCACCTCAGAGGTTCAGGTTTCAGGTATTTATTGGAACCCAGTAATCCCTACTGCCCTCTTCTGCCTCACTGGTCCTGAATAGAATACCTATCTATCTGGCTTCACCAGTCCATGCTGCAATCCCTATCAGCAAGCAAAGCTACTGTACCCCTTCCTCCTGTCTTATCTGAGTCATAAAACGCTATATAGATTTGTAGTAGATCCTTAACTCCCATCAGTGTTCAATTTCCAGCTAACAACACAAGGCAGGACAATATCCAACACATTGGCCATTACAGCTGATTGGTTATCGCTGAGATTCTAGGTTCAGGACCTTCCACCTGGAGGCACCATAAAAGTAGGTTGTCCCACGCCAGCTTTATATTACCATTGCTAATGTTTCCTTTCGGGCACTATCCCATAGTCCCATTGCCCCCCAGAGATCCCAAATAAACAGACCAATGAGAAGGCAGCTCAGAGTTTAAATTATTCTTTAATTTTAATAAATAGCTATAAGAGATTCCTCGTAGTTTTCTCGCGTCCGTATCTCTGCTACAAGCGGCAACTCCCTCGTGGGGCTTGAGAGGGATCAACAATGTGACACTGCACTTTACACAACACCGACCGTGTGTTCTTCTCTCTCGCCGAGATCGACTAGAATTTAGCTCTGAGATATCCGGATTGGGGAGACCGGTTCTATATGTACAGTATATTGGGTTGGTTATGGATGGGTCAACGTTTAAAAAAGGGTCATGAATGGAAGATTAAGGCACTTGGCTATAGAACAACAGCCCAAGAATCCCATCACCCTTGGGACCAGGTTTGGAGAACCCCAAGTCGGGAGGCTCTGGAGAAATGATTTGGGGGAAAGGCTTGGCAGTGATGAAGTTGAAGATGATGAGTTGTTGGTTGGGGATCAGAAAAGTAAAAATGAGGATTTTGGCTGAGATCTGAATTTTGTAATCAGTACAAAGTTAAGTTCCATTTACTTTACTTTTTTTCTGTGGAGAGAGAAACCAAGAGAGATAATGAGAACTCTGGGCTGTAATGAACATCATCCCCCATCATAGCCTTTAACTTCCTCACATCAACGCAACTCCCCCCAACAGCCCCACAACAGCAAGCCTCTTACTCCAAATATCCAAGAATCTATGGAGGCCCTATGGATCCTTAAGTCATTAAGTAATTTTTTCCATCATAATGATAATGAACATCTTTGGGGCCTTTGCTGTGTCATTGAGATAGGCTACTTACAGGCTGGATCTCATGTAACTTACCTGAAATATTGAGACAAGCAACAAGCAAAGTTTCCACTTTCCACCAATTAAGACACATTTGTTCTCAATGCATACCCATGCTAAGCTTTGATTGGTACAAAAGTCAAGGCATAAGCATCATTATAAGTTCCTGCCTCATCATTCCTGACATTAATACCTATATATCCTCCTCTTCCTCACTGGTGCCGAATAGAATACCTATGTACTCTCATCTGCCTCACTGGTCCTGAATAGAATACCTATCTATCAGTCTGTGCTTCACCAGTCCAGGCTGCAATCCCCATCAGCAAGCAAAGCTAGTGTACCCCTTCCTTCTGTCTCATCTCAGTCATAAAATGCTATATAGATTTGTAGTAGATCCTTCAGTGTTCAATTTCCAGCTCACAACACAGGACAGGACAATATCCAACACATTGGTCATCACAGCGGTTATCACTGAGATTCAGGTTCAGGACCTTCAGGATTCTAGAAATGAGTTTTACTTGATAAATTTAGAGGTAGTAGAGGAAACTCTACACATAACCCTGATCCAATAATCCACTAGTCTGGCACTAGGGTGCCATAACTTTACTAACACTAAGCATGAGTCCTCCAAAAATCAGCTGAAGCAGTAAAACTGGGCAAATGACAAGGCAACATGATGCTATATAAGAGCGCAGAGACATAGAGTGCTTTTCAAAAACAGAGGCACAGAAGTGACACAGCATAGCCACCAATAGGCACAATGACACCCTACATTTTGCCTTTAAGCACAGAAAGAGTAGGTGCAGGAACAGCAATTGTGTCTGGCATAGAACCATCTGTAATACAGCCATGGTTAAGTGGGATAAGCTATCATCCTAGGGAACAGGAATATAGAATCATGGGTAATCTTGCTGAACTGCTCCAATGTGCCCCAAATGAACAGGCAGCATGATGGTACAGACTATGAAGTGTCATGGAAGTGAATGGGAAGTCTAATGTTAATGAACAGGAAGTATGATTGTACAGTAGACAGATGGTCATGGAGATTAAACATATGCTAAATTGCCTACAAAGTGACATAGAAGTGTCACAGCAAGGGGTAAGAGGGTTGTGAGAGAATCACAGGAACATATGGTGAATCTAGGTGTCACATACAGAGAGTTATGTCCCAAGAGGCAAATAAATCATCAGAACATGACCAGAAGCCAATGGAACTAGGTTGTGATGGGCGAGCATAGTGGGAAGGAATAAAAATGGGAAGCCAGCAAGCCTGCAGCACAAAATAAAGATGTCTGAGACAGGAAGCACAAGAATTATGGGATACCTGTTAGGCAGGAACAAGGAGATGGAGTGGTAAAGATTATGCTAAGGGAAAGGATAAAAAGATTAGTCTTACTAGATATTAATCATGAAAAGTAAATTATGATGATGATGAAGTAGCTTGTGAGATATCACATCATACATTTTATTAGACAAGTGTTGTCTAATCCTTCTTCCTGGTTAATCTGACCTGTGCAGCCCAACACAGTGTTTGTGACTTACTTCTGTCTCAAAGAAAAGGGGTTTTGCTGATGCTTTGAATCACTCTCATTGTGCATGTGCTCTTCAATTTACTGAAGGTCCACACAGAGAGGTCAACAATGAGCCTTTCTTTTAGCAAGAACCAGAGCTAGAGGAAAGCTCCTCCAAATGCATAAATGCAAATAACAATCAGCCAATGCAAGAAGAGAGGGGGCTGCTGGCTCTTGCATGAAATAATAAACAACCATAGTTCTAGCCATGGGCAGATGTTGAACAGATATAGACATTTGGTTGGAACCATAAGAGACTATTTAATTTTGAAGCCAGGTAGAAGGTTTAGACAAAATTATTACTCTTCCCATCTTCAGGGTATTAGGATCGATTGTTATTGAGATAACTAGGTAGAAGTAATTATCCAAAGTGATGAGAATTAGATTTGTCTAGTTTCTACACCAAGCAGCAGGGTGTACAATTCAGACATCAGTGCTTATTTCAGATATACATAAAGGCATATGGTTGCCTCAAAGATTTTTCTAGAAATGGTAGTTGGAAATGCTGTTTCTAAGAATGGTGGTAAAAGGAAGAGGTGGAACTTACCTTCCAGGTAGTTACGGGCAACAAATTTCAACAGTTCATCCAATAGGATGACAGGGATGGAAATCTTTAGGACAACAAGCCATTGAGTGACGTCCAGAGGAGTCAACTTGAAGATCATCTGTAGGGAAGAATGTTGGTAGTGGTTCATCAAGTGAACTCAGGAAATCAAATCTACTACTAACCTTACATTACATGCTACTCATGGTGTCCAAAGGTTGTTTGTATAACTTGTTCATCAATATCATATAGAATATACATTGCCTCACATGATTCTATGATTCTGTATTTGCCAATGACTATATTTTGCTATCTCAAATTACTAAAATTGTATACTAAAAGACAAACTCCACCCCATTGTCTTTACGGATTAAACTGAGTGCCAGAAATGTCCATTTATTACTATTTCTCATCATTAGGACTCCATGGTGTCTCATTAACAGGGTATCAGTGCAGAGCATCAGGGAGGGCTACATTTGGAAATAGTAGTTAATAATTAGCAGCTGTAATACCCTAGAGGTTTATTACATTGTCATTTTTGTTTGTCTTGATATTTTTGAGAAACAGCTTATTTGGTACTGATAAGGTAAAAGAAACTATTTGACATAAATGAAAACTTTTCAGTAGATAATTCAGATCTCCAAAAGCTCAACTGCACTACAAAATGGTCTGTGTATAAAGGTGTTGGTTTACTTACAGGAAGTGGCTCAACATAGAGGATAAGGAAGTGGAGGGACATGGACAAGCAAATAGAACCCAACAGCCAGATGTTCACCCATGGGGGCATCCTGACCAGAGACTGGTTCTCTGACAGACTGCAAGGGAAAAGATCATCAATGAAAGCAGTGTAAGGGACAACAATTAAATGAGAAACGGCTTTGTGCAAGAGAGAGAAAGGGACACAGATATAACAAGAAGTCCAGATTGGGCCACACTATGGGGCACCAATAGAAAATGATGAAATAGTTCTTACCTGTTGAGGGCATTGCACATTTCAATGGTGACCAGCACAGAAAGAGCCATGGTCATGGGTACAGGAGACTCAAAGATTTCGCATTCCAGACCCTCAAAGTCAGCATTTTCCTCAGTGCACTGCATGAAATGACTCTGGGAGGGAGAAAAGGTGGTTTTAATAAGAATAGTGAAAACCTGTCTGTAGTTAGAAAATGACAGATTTTTGGTATGTTATTAGGAAAGGATGCCTACAGATGGAATAGAATTTACCGAATTATCCAGCACAATTGTTTTAGTGCAAAATCAGTATGGTTATTTGTTCTAGATAGTGTGCCACCATAACAAGAATCTACAATAATATAAATTTGGAACTGTTTGTAAGAAGACAGAAACGTGTAAGCTGGGGAAAGAGTGGCACAGGACAGGGAATGAGAAAGGGCAATCTCACCAGCTGGTAGAAAGTAACTTCAGGTCCATCATCGGCATACATGAACCACCAGGCAGCTGCTCCAACAGTGGCAGCACCCACATAACCTACGGACACAAAGTGTATTAATGAATAGGCATCATATAGACCCATTATACCTTATTTTTAAAGAATCTGTTGTGAGATAATTGAGGTAGCTGTAGTGATAGATGACGGACATCATTACCTCCAATGGCCAAGTAACGGAAGAAAAGCCATCCACTGATAAGGGGTTCCTTGGGGCTACGAGGTGGCCTGTCCATGATGTCCAGATCTGGGGGGTTGAAGCCCAAGGCTGTGGCAGGCAGACCATCTGTGACCAGGTTGACCCACAGCAGTTGCACAGGGATCAGAGCTTCAGGAAGACCCAGAGCAGCAGTCAAGAAGATACTGAAGAATAGAAAGGATGTAAAACAGAGCCATTGAGGGATTTTATCTAATGCACTTTTATTACAGCAGAAATTCAACAGAGACTTTGTTTATACTCACCAGACAACCTCTCCTACATTGGAGGAGATGAGGTAGCGGATAAACTGCTTCATGTTATTGTAGATAGCACGGCCTTCTTCTACTGCAGCCACAATAGTGGAGAAGTTGTCATCAGCCAACACCATCTCAGAGGCTGTCTTGGCCACAGCAGTACCAGAGCCCATAGCAATACCAATCTCAGCCTTTTTCAGAGCTGGGGCATCATTCACACCATCACCAGTCTGTGAAAGGAAAAATTATGCAAAGTCACCAGATACATACTGCCTCCTCTTCAACATAAGTTTAAACATACTGCTACTTGTCCCCATTCCATATTATAACAAAAGTATACATTTAGAGTGGAGCCATTGTTAGTGAAGGACTAGATTCCCAGCCACAGGGGTCTATTTAGTATTTGAAATGTTCCGCTAAACGGGGGCTGAAAAATATAACAGCACAGGGGATCTTGTTTTGCTGTTTGCTTAAATACAGAATATATACAATGACAAAACCAAATAAAGTAAACTAGTCACAGAAAACATAGTGGTTTAGAAGTTGGAGAATGGAATGTATTTCTTTCTGGTCATCAAGAAAGAGGTGGCTCATTCGGTTTCCCCAGCACAGTATCTAGCACTCACCATAGCTGTGATCTCATCAAAGGCTTGCAGGAACTCTACGATCTTGGACTTGTGTGTGGGCTCAACTCTGGCAAAGCAGGAAGCACGCTTGCAGGCTTCTCTTTGTTCTGTGGGGGGGAGGTCATCAAACTCACGTCCAGTGAAGGCAAGTCCAGACACCTCATCATCTTCACCAAAGATGCCAATACGACGGCAGATGGCAATAGCTGTGCCTTTGTTGTCACCAGTAATCATAATGACACGGATACCAGCCTCACGACAGAGCTTGATTGAGCCCATAACCTCTTTACGAGGGGGGTCCAACATACCCACGCAACCAACAAAGGTAAGATCAGTCTGGAAGAAGAGAGCAATGGTCAATGATAATATGCAGTTACCCAACTTTGCAAATACCTCAAAAGTAAAGTAATATGAAAGTAATTTAAATATGTTTAATATTGTCTTGAAATAACTTCTAGTGAACAGTTGAGTTGCCGTCTTGTGCTTAGCATAGAAGTAACAATAGTTTCTTTCTAGTGAAAAGATTAAAGATTTCTATGATTTACATAAATTAATTAAGTATTATTATCACTGGTGAGCCCACAATTAAAGTTTAAACTCTACCTCATAGTCAACAAACTTGGTGGCGTCTTCAAGAACCATCTCTTCTCTCTTGGGTGGGGTGTCCCTTGTAGCCAGAGCAAGACAACGCAGGGTGTCTCTACCTGTTCCCCATTCCTTGATCACAGTCAAAATCTTATCCTTGATAGCTGGAGTAAGTGGAACACGGGTTGTACCCACACGTACGTAGTTGCACCTGTCAATAACTCCCTCTGGGGCTCCCTGTCCAATAGAATAATACATATAGATTGAAGGTTGAAAAATGGGGTGCAGAACATGTATTACTTGACCTACAAGTGTATATCATGTATTGCAGTGATAGTAATATGCCAAAATGTCACCTTCACAAACATCTTGTTGCCAACGGCAGCGCGAGAAGCTTTGGCTGGGGTGCAGTAGACAGACATTGACTTTCTGTCACGGGAGAATTCCAGCGTGAACTCTTTCTTCATCAGTTGCTTGATCACCTGTGAATTTGGGGGTTGATTTTTCTGTTAACAGGTGTTCCCTTTATCACTATGCATTGTTTGACTTCATGTTGTTTTTGTGGCATTATAATGTACATGACAGTTTATCAAGAGACTTTTAGTTCCTAAACAAGCATATATTGGTCATCAATACGCCAGAATCCTTAGGAGGCTTGAAAGACTTGGCCCCAGGCTTACAATGCTGGAGTTACATGACACTCTGCTGGCTGTATATAATTCTACAATGGCAGCTGCTTGGGGTAGTAGGTTACACCATGCTATCATTAAGTTTCTTATTCATGACAAGTAGCAGGCAGGTGTAGCAATGTTGCTGATACATTGCAGGCAGCATGTTGCATAATATGGTATCAATAACATTACCAGGTTGGCAGCTGATGGAACATATCGCATAATGTGGGGTATTTCTGGGAATGAGAATGTTATATACCCATAGTATTTGGGGAAATGTGGGTATATTAAAAGGATAATGGCTATAAGCTGTAGGAATTGAAAGTAGTAGGCCTTTTGTGAGGAGGCTTGTATAGTTTATATTGACCATCAGTGGTACTAGATCTCCACATTGGCAATTCCATCAGTACTCACAGAGTTGCAGGCATTGGCACGCTCCACTTTGGACAGGCTCCTCACTTCTGTGTTAAACACATTCATTTTCTCAACAAGAGTTGTCAGTGCAGTCTCAGTGGCTTCTCCAACCTTCTCAAAGACTCCTTTGGACTGTCAGGGAAATATGGAAAGTCAGTATCACTTTCTATGTTAAGGTTAAGATTTTGCACAACCTTCACTTGCTGTACATGTCAATGTTGAAAGGCTTAAAACAGAATCACATAATGTATAGACCCATCCTATACCTCCCATAGACCAAGATTCTACAGCAGGGTGCACTGAAGACCCTTTCCAATTAACTACATCAACCTTTCCAGTATCTTTCTATGAACTATTCCTCTAGAAATTGCCTGTTACTTCATGCAACCAAATAGGGGTTAAAGAAAAATCTAAAGATGGGAATAGGAAGATGTTAATCATCTTGTGTTTACCTCGTTAAAGTCAAGAGAAGAGTCATTGCAAAGTGCACAGATTGTGGCCAATTCAACCAGCCCATCATACTGGCCAGCATTCACGCTCTTATCGTTCTTCAGACTGACAGAGTTAGAAAGAACATGGCAGTGCAGAGAGGAAAGATCGGTATAGAAAAATAAAAATAAAGAAAAAACAGAGATGACGATGAGTTGATGAAAAATTGGAGAGATAAGCATGAAGGTGACATTTAGGTTATGAAATAAAGATATGGTAAGACAAGACTTTTGGAATGACATGCGAAGGAAAGAAAATAAAAAGTATACAGATATAATCAGAATGTAGGAAAGAAAATTGTTGGATCGCCTTATGAAAGGGCCACCAGTACAGTGACTACATGGGTTATGTTCTATTTTGACCCAATGGGGTTGGAGAGAAGATGTTAAGTGTCTGTGGTGAGATGTGTATGAAAAATACAGTAAGTAGACTCACACTTCTCCCTCAGGGGCATAGGTAGATCCTGTGATGGAGAACTCATTCAAGGAGCAGGCATCACCATCAACTTTGTCAATCACAAACATCTAGGGGGAAGAAAAAAATTTGTAGGTTTTTCCAAATAATGAACCATTGAATTGTGACTGTACTAGCGCTAGTCTGTTGAAATGGATAACCTGATAATAATCTAGGTAACTGTTCAATGCTCAACTTACTCTGCAGACAGACATCTGGTTGGTGGTCAGAGTGCCAGTCTTGTCTGAGCAGATGACAGATGTGCAACCCAAGGTTTCTACAGAGGGCAAACTCCTCACAATAGCATTCTTCTTGGCCATACGTCTTGTACCCAGAGCCAAACAAGTGGTGATTACAGCTGGGAGACCTGTCCATGGAAATCAAGTGTCATTAGATTCTAAAACATGGTAATTAGAACTTCATCATGAACTTCTGTCAGTGATTACTGCAAGAAAAGCTGAATGTAAGATGGCACAAGTGTCCCATGCAGGGGTAATAAGAGACCTACCCTCAGGAATAGCAGCGACAGCCAAGGCCACAGCAATCTTAAAGTAGTAAATGGCACCCTTGATCCAAGAGCCACCGTGGATGGGGTCATTGAAGTGTCCAATGTTGATCAACCACACAGCAACACAGATGAGAGAGATAACTTTGGACAACTGCTCTCCAAACTCATCCAGTTTCTGCTGCAGGGGGGTCTTCTCTTGCTCTGTTGCAGCCATTTCATCACGGATCTTGCCAATTTCTGTGTTGGGCCCTGTGGCAATGACAACACCAATAGCCTTGCCAGCTCCAACATTGGTACCCTGGGGAATTAGTAAACAATAAGAATAAGTCAGTGAAGAAGGTGTAAGAAACTCTATGAAGCCACAGTCATTGAAAGCTTCTCAACTTCAAAACAATGTTTTTTGCCATCTGCTTTATGCCATTCACTTGGGGCTCCATTAAAATTTCAGTTTACTCTTCACCAGTGCCAGATGCATGTGTATAGCAGTGTACTGCATGCACCCATTAGCACAAATATTGCTTGCATAGGGGGTTAGTAAATGAACTTTATAATGTTGTGAGAGATCAGATAGGAGTATGGTAAATGGAATACTCACAGAGAACAGCATGTTCTTCTTGTCCTGGTTGACAGCTCTGGGGTCAGGGACAACATCTGTGTGCTTGATGACAGAAACAGACTCTCCTGCAAGTGATAGACATTCATATTAAAATAAACAAGGACAGGGAACACATGAAATTGTAGAGGCAAAATCTCATCCTTGTGACCTTACCTGTCAGGATGGACTGGTCAATACGCAGGGTGGTAGACTTAATGCTGATAAGTCTGATATCTGCTGGGACTTTGTCACCAACTGAAAGAGAGGGAAGTCATGAATAATCTTAAAAGCCTTTCACCCTAAGTTCATGTCATGTAATAATTTCAACCCCAAACCATGAAAAGAGCCTCCATTCATTGTCTTGGGTATTAGGGTTGTGAGATCCTCCAACTCACCAGCCACTTCCACAATGTCTCCTGGTACAATTTCTCTGGCCTTGATTCTCTGCACAGACTTTCTGTCACTACGGTACACCTTGCCCATCTCAGGTTCATATTCTTTGAGGGCCTCAATGGCATCTTCTGCATTTCTTTCCTAGGGGCACACCAAAAGGCACATGTCACATTGTAGATCTGTATATTATCAGATGGTATCTTTTTAAACCCTCCTCATTCTACTTATAATACATTAAGGACCGACTGCTTCAATAAACTCATAGAAGGGCCCATGAGGACAGCATAGAAGAAGTGACCACCAAAGTCTGCCCTGAAGGCAGTCCAGGTCCTACACATGGTCCTGTTCGGGGATCAGAACAGTGAAAGCTCTGAAAGTGCATGACTTGGCCAAATATGGCAGTTGGCAGCCTCAGCAGATCTATCATCCATCTGTGAGGGACTAATGTACTAGCAGAGGTGCTAAATTGCACTACTGCAGTTCCCCATAGCAACCAACCAAAGCCAATTAATGCTTCTGATTGGTTACCACTGGTAACTCATCTGCCCCCCAAGTTGCTTTCAAGCCTTCAGTAAGTACCTGCCAGACACCAACAACTGCATTGGCAATGAGAATAAGCAGGATGACGAATGGTTCAACGAAAGCTGTGACGGTCTCTTCACCTTCTTCAAACCAGGCCAGCACCTGTGAGAGAGAAGTAATCATTGGTTGGTACTTCTGTAGATATATATATATATGTCAGTAGCCACAAACATGATGGTCACAATGGGCCAGTCTGCCTGTTCTTCTGCACAACAGGGTATTAGCACTGGCAAAGAACTCACCCACCAACTGGTTAGTTGGACTAAGGAAAGAGTATCCTGGTGTTTTTTCAGATTTGGGCAAGCTCCTACCTATTTCTTTGCACCCTTCAATAATCCTTGGGAATACTGCCTCCTACAACTACTTCACATCCTCTCTGTCTTTGGGGGAATCCAGTCTTCTGGTGCTTCTATGGAATAGCAGCAGCGTCCATCAACCAGCCCTTGTAACCTTCTATTATACTGAGGTGCACTATTTGCTGGTTACAGGTTGGGGCAAAATAAGCAGCAGAAATTCTTCCACTTCCCACATGAACCACAACAAGAAGTGGGACCTTGGCTCTTGTGAGGGACCTCTGCTGAAAGTGCTACAGAACTCAGGCCCATTAAGCTCTTTTGAAGCTTAAAGAACAAGTAAACGTTTTTTTTTTTCTATCTGTAAATTTGCTCTAAACAGCCCCTCAAATTAATGTACCTTAGTCCCTGCTGCAAGTCTGCTCTGGTTTCTGTGTTATCAGCAGCTTGTTTCACCTTCTTCCTGGTGCAGAGTGAAGCCCCGCCCCTTAGCTTTCTGAGCTGACCTTATATCTTGGACTAGTCCAGGAGATCATTTGCATACTATGACATAGCAGAGAGCAGTGTGTGTAGCAGCTTTTGCTTGGGGAAACTAGCTTACTAATGAAACACTGGCTCCCTCTTCCTCTCTATTGTGGAACAGCAGCAAATGGACTGCTCAGTAAACTAAGGGGTGTGGCTTCACTCTGCACCAGGAAGAAGGGAAACAAGCTGCTGATAACACAGAAACCAGAGCAGACTTGCAGCAGGGACTAAGGTACATTAATCTGGGGGGCTGTTTAGAGCAAATTTACAGAAAGAAAAAGAAAAACATTTACTTTTCCTTTAAACAGATCAAATTATTGGAGGTCTTTGTCTTGAGCCACAAATGGACTGATGTTCTGACCTTGGCCCAATAGTTGGGATTTAGACTGGGCACAGCAGTAAATATGGATTTATTCATTATATGTATGACATGTTTGTGCCCAGAGCAGTGGTAGCAGTATTACAGTGGGTAGTGGCCCTGCCCATATATTATAAACAGCACTTGGGTTACATTGAGTTACATTTACAGCTATTTTATGGGCCCCTCTCAAGCCCCAAGCAGCTGTCTCCCTGAGAAAACACTTGCCACCCGGGGCTGTCACTCACAGGGGGCCCGGCCCACCCTCGTCCCTCTCCTACTGAGCTCTCCCCCCGCCAGCTGTCTGACACACGAGCTGGGCCCTGTGTGGATCCTGTTCTCTTCAAGACAAATTTAACTTGCAGAATGTGCCACTCGATGGGAAAAGATAAGGTCAGGGGGATCATTGGGTTAACCCCTTCCTGGGGGGCAGCCTTGGCAGGAGGCACATTGAGCTTAGTATGTAGATGATGTGAGAGGGGGCCGTAATTATAAAAGTCTGTACTCACAAATGATATAATGGCGGCCAGCAACAGAATCCTGACCAGTAAATCTTCAAACTGTTCTGCCACCAGTTCCCAAAGGGACTTTCCTAGAGACGAGGGAATATAAAGAATTAGTGAGTGGTCCCATGCGCAGACCCCCTATTATCTGACACTATATCCTGAACCCTGGAATACATTTATACTACTGACATTAATGGTCTTGGGGTCTATGATATAGTGTGGCCCTATAGAGTGTGGCCCTATAGAGTGTGGCCCTA
>JAMBMQ010000531.1:0-13155 GCA_024363595.1 Xenopus borealis | reverse complement strand
AAAAGAATAAGAAATCAGGAAGGGGGCAAATAGTTTTTCACACCACTGTATATGGCTGAAGCCTTTTATCTAACTGCCCTAGAGGTTTTCAGACTTTTAGGGTTCAAGTACTCCTTTGACCTTTATGTTTGGCCTGCCTTCTACTGCTTTAAGGTGGCCATACACAGAGATCCGCTCGTTTGGCGATGTCGCCAAACGCGCGGATCTCTCTCTGATATGGCCACATTGAGGTGGGTGATATCGGGCTGATCCGATTGTGGGCCCTATGGAGGCCATATGGGCCGTCGGATCGCGGGACTGCAGATCTGACGGGATTTTTAGTCCCACCCAATTGAGTTTCGGCCAGATATCAATTAGTAAAGCCCGTCGGAGGGCCGCATACACGGACCGATAAGCTGCTGACTTGGTCTGTCTCCAGCTTTTATCAGCCAGTGTATGGCCACCTTTGAACCAGAGAACAAGTCACATGACTAAGGGAACCTGGGAAACTGACGTCTAGCTCCATGGCAGATTTCAAAATGAAACCTAAAAAAAAAAAATTTTTTTTTTTTTAAATGGCTTTCAGTGCAGAATTCTGTTTTCCTCTGTTTTATTTTAAAGGGATACCTAATGCATTAAAAAAATAGCAACAGAATATCTTTAATTTGAATCCTAGCTCTTTTGCAAGATCGATATTCTGCTGTGTCCTTAGCGGTTGATTAACCAAAAAAAAAAACCTGAATAAATGTCATGTGACTTTAAAGCAACAATTTTTAGTTCCCAGATAATTAAGTTTTACGTCAACATACAGGTTAGGATTTTATATGGTGTATGGATAAACCTAAAATTTATAGATTTAATGCATACGTAGGGGCCTATATATATGATAATGTGTAAAATGAGCCAGAAAAAACGCAAAAAAGCAGCAAATTCTGGTGGAAAATCTTGATGGATGAACACCCTAATTACCTATATAATTTTCAATTGGCTGCTTCTTGCACCAGATTTTTACACAGTTGTACAGCATTGCTTAAAATGAATACACAGCTTGATAAATATGTCTGGTGATGTGTGGGGTATTTTGTCACTTTTTATTAAACGGAATGATAAATAGGTCCCCTGGTGTGCAAATAAGGTGACACAAGTTTGCACTGCACATCTCCCAACATTTTGGAAGTAAAAAGAGGGACAAAAAATTTGGTACGCATAACACAGCAAATTTTTTAACACGCCCATTTTTGTGCTCACACCCTCTAATTACCATGTTCATTTTACAAAATTTGGCAGGTTATGACAGTTTGAAAATATTTCTCCTTATCTAAACTGTTACAATTACTTGTTTTCTTATCTCAAAATTGTTACAAAGGATCATATTTGCATCTGTTGGCTGTTCTGGGCTCTCTGCCAAAAGCCAATTAAGTTAGAAACTTTGTTTCTTTTTCTGGCTAGTGCAATGGAGTCCTGCAGCAGGTTGGGTACCCGCAAAAACCTGCGGTACCCTGTGGGTTGCGGGTGGAAGTTCTGGATACGGGTATAGACATGGGTCGGACCGCAGGTCTTCTCAGTGGCATTTTATGATGACCTTCCTGATTCTTGATGGTCAGCTGGTCGGGGGATTGGGTTGCGGATAAGGTACTTTCGGCTTCAGGTAAGAATGTGGGTTACAGGTGCAGGTTGCGGATTGCAGGTCGTGGGTATGGGTTCCAAAAAAATGGACCCGCTCAGGACTCTACAGTCCAGAGAAAAGAGGGACTTTCCAGTACAAATGGGGGACTATAGGTTGAGCTGTAGAAAGAGGGACTGCCCCCTCTGAAAAAGGAACAGCTGGAAGGTATGCCAGTGGCCTTCATTTTTTGAAGACAAAGTAAATCAAAGTGTCAACACTATTTTATCTCTATCAGATGAATTGCTGACATCATTTATAGTAATGCAATTATTTAGGCATAATTAACTTTATTTCATCAACTTGTCCACGATTGCATTTATTGAGCGTGCCTAATGTTTTTAGATAATCTGGTAGTCTTTATTTTATTTGCCATGGTGTTTATTGGCATAATAAACGAGCCCCCCTGATTCCCCCTATTCCATCTCATAAAGTATGACAGGCAAGGACATGACAGAGGCAAGGTCGGTACCTGTGTCAGCCTTTATCAGCTAACCAACAGCCCCCCTTCCTCAAGCCCCCTTTCAATAAAATACAACACGTTATTTTTGGATGAAAAGGCAGCAGAACAGTTTTATTAGTTTATTTTAGTGCAAAAAACACTACAGCAAAATGATAACATACCATTAAAATAGCATAATATAACAGCAGTATTTGTATAACAAACAATTAACCTGAATACCCATATAATGTAGTAAAACTTTTTAACTACAAAACGCAACAGCGCTGCCATAGTAGCCTGTAACCCACCTTCTACCGAACCAAATATTATTCCTGTGGTGTGTTAGGCCTTCCAGCTACCCATTAACCCTGCAACTCCCGTGCTCACACACCTACTGGTTCCTGGACTTCATGATCCTGCCACCCGCATGTGCGCTTGACACCTTAAGAGCACTGCACACCGCCATCCAAGGCCCTTTCTATCCCTTCAGCAATAACCAAAGTAAAGAGAGCCATACCAACATCTGAGAGGTGTACTCCATCTTTGGAAAAATAACCCTTCGATTTGTCCTCTAGATCCCTGTGTCTGACGACTATGGGAGAGTAATTTATTCACCTTCCCCCTGCTCTTCTCTATGGCTTGTAAGTCCCATGCAAACCTCCATTCTAACCGGGGAGTAATCTCTGACCACACTATTATAATGCCGTGGAACAGTGACCGAATGCATTAACATCCTGCTTCATCATGATGACTAGATCCCTTTGTGGCACCAAGCCCAGGACATTCCCCCCAACATGTATTACCATTATATCCGCCGTTCCTCCTTAGCCAACCGGAGCAAGACAGGCCATACCCTGGACCATTTCAGACCGGGAAAACCAAACCATTTGACTGATACACGGTCCTCCGGAAAGCCCAGCCTTAATGCATCTCCTTTCTTAACTGCGGCTCTCCTTCTGGCCCGACTTATGAATGAATGCCCCAACAACCATACCACGGGTGTGCCACCTGAAAACATAAATAATGACCATGAGCAGCATTAACATAAATCACCAGAATATCAACAACACAATTTTTTTTTTTTTTTTAAACTTCTAAGTGTCCTAGTTGTTTTTGTTCTGACTAATACCCTGTCTCCTAGACCAGTAATCCTGGCTGTATATAGCTGTGGAAGCGTTGTGACTCCCATCTGCCAATTTTCATGACCGTCTGCTCATCCAAACCGAGCCCGGCTGCTTCAGTTGCTGCCCCTATGCGGAATGAATGGGTCCCGAACTCCTTTGGATTGACTCCAATTCTTCCTAAAGCTCTTATTAACATACTATTAAACTGAAAGCGGGTCAATGGCATGCCATTCTCATGCTGCAGAAAAACTTTACTCCACGTAACTGTAAAAATCGTGTGACAGAGCCCACTGGGCATGTTACCCCACCATCAACTAAATGTATTTTCCTTTACTGAATGGGTCAGTTTTGGACTTTCTTAACCGAATTGTGATCTTATCATCAAACACTTGAATATCCTGGAGCAACAAGCCACCCTGTGATGTTTTACCTTTACTAACCAACTCGCCAACCCTGAAGGCTCCAAAGAATGCCAATGCAAATGCAGTCTTAAATAATGCCGCCTCATACCCTGTGTAGCAACATTGATCCAAGGCTGCCTGGAGGTGTATCAGCAAATTAGCTGTTTCCATTCCTCCCAAGCCTTACCATAAGCAGTCCATGTTGTCGGCTAAAGAAACCTTTACAAGTTCCAGCAGTCTACGCTTGCCAGCTGCCAAAGCTGCTGTGGAAATTGGCATTGCTGCTTTGATGCTTCTGGCGCTGCCTCCCGAAAACGCTCCCACTGAAAGCGAGACATTCATTCTTCCTTGTATGTGCACTGCTCTACAATTCACATTCAACTGAAGACAACGGAGGACTAGAGTCCGTAACAATCACAGAACTGGGGGTGAGGATGCGGACCAACTATTGATGGCTTGGACTACGGTCATGCTACGGTCATGTTATCTGAATGGAAGACGATCCTACAGTCTCTTAATATATCTTCCCATGCGTACATGGCGACTACAATTGGGAACAGTTCCAAAAATGCAATATTGCTACCTATCTCAGACTCCATCCATTCCCATGGCCATGGGTAAGCTCCGAAACCGAACCCCCCTGCTGCGTCTGTAAAAAAGTTTCATGTCCTGGGCTGTCCTTTCTTTTTGTTGAAAAAGTAGTGTCTCATGAAAGTCACTCAAAAATTGCCCCCATACCGCCAAGTCTGCCTTAACCTCCCTATTAACATGTATATGATGATGTGGGGGCCCGAGCCCCAGCTGTAGCTAAGGCCAACCTCCTACAGAAAACTCTGCCCACTGGAATGATCCTGCAGGCGAAATTTCCCAAGCAGTGATTGAATCTGTCTCAAGGTTGCCCTATTTGCTTGTTTCATCAGCTCTACTGCTTTTTGTAGTTCAATAACTTTTATAGTTGGCAGCCTGCATTCCCCTGCTATGGAATCAATCTGAATTCCCAGAAACTGAATGGATGTAGTGGGTCCCTCAGTCTTTTCCCTAGCTAAGGGTACCCCAAATGCTGCTGTTATTTCCTGTAAAGTCTGTAATAGGTGAAAACACATATCACTGTTGGCTGGGCCAATGCATAGATGATAATCCAAATAGTGCACAATGGAGTTACAGCTTGCCGTGGATTTGACAACCCACTCCAGAAAAGAACTAAACATTTCAAAATAGGCACAGGATATAGAGCAACCCATTGGCAGGCATAGATCTGCGAAAAAGGCCCCATCAAGCCAACAACCCAGTAAGTGGTGACAATCTGGGTGTATGGGTAACAGTCTGAAAGCCGCCTCAATGTCTGTTTTTGCCATAAGAGCCCTCCACCCTGCTCTCTGTACCAATTTTACTGCTTGATCGAATGAAGTGTATGACACCGAGCTTAACTCTTTGTCAATGTCATCATTCACTGAGCTACCCTTGGGATGTGACAAATGATGGATTAACCGGAATTTTCCCGGCTCCTTATTTGGTATCACACCCAAAGGTGATATTCTCAAGTGGTGCAGGGGAGGGCTAGAAAAGGGGCCTGCCATCCTGCCCAACTCAATTTCTTTAAACAATTTTTGGTGAACTATCTGTGGAAACTGTTCTGCGGATTTGAGATTCCGTGGGGCCACCAAGACCTCCCTGTCCTTGAATGGTATTCTGATTCCCTCCCAAAAACCCTGTTCTATGGCCTTTACGTCCCCTCTTTTACCGTAATGGTTTAGCCAAGGCAGCATCACGTCTAACTTCACTGGTGTCCTGCCCTTTTTGAGCCTCCCCCTGTTTGCCTGAAGTCTTTCCCCGCTTGAAACACCTACTGTATGCATATGCACCCCCACAACTTGAGCACTCATGCTTGAATCTGCATGAATTTGCCCACTTACATTGGCTATCGTTAAACTGCCAACAGTATCCAAATTTAATTGGGGCAGAGGTGCCGGCTTGTGGTGCCCCGGCCCCCCTCTGAAAGGGGTAAAATTTTTGTGCCTTCATGAGTTTGAGCCAGAGGGTTATGTCCATCTGGTCCCATCTCATGGTTGGGTTGGCTGCAAGCCTCTGACGAAATTGTTAGTCGTAGCGCCACCATGCCAAGCCGCCGTACACCCGGAAAGCCTCCCATATACCGTCTACGTAACAAAAGAGGGCAGAGCATTTTTCTGGGGTTTTTTCCCCAATAATGCTGCCTAGGGTACAAAAAGCTCTAAGCCAGTTACCAATTGTTTTGGGGAGCCTCCTGTACCTTTTTTGTTTTTCCTCTTCCTCCTTTTTACTATCTTTTGTGTCCTTCTTTGGGCTCAATAACCTCCACCTGTGGAAGGAGGGAGAAAAGCTCTACAAACTCTCCTTTCCATAGCTTTTCCTTGACCTCTGCCTTAATATGCACCCCCAGCGGGCCATCTCAGGAATACCGTTCGCTATGGCGTCCCTCTCAGATTCTCTTTCTTTTTTGCCTTCCTCGGATTCACTCAATGCCACCACTGATCCCCCTTGTGTTGTCCCTGTGGTTGCCTTATCTGTTGCATTTTTGGTGACCTCAGACCTATCTTGGCCCAAAGCTGCCCTGGCTGAATCTTCCCTCACATGCGTTGGTGCCCATGCTCTAGCGGGCCCCCCTTTGCTTCCCCCTTCCAAACATGACAAGATATGCCTGATACTGTTCATTAGGGAGTCAGTACTTTGATTGTGTGACTTGGACTTGTGTGGTGTTAACTCTCGCTCACCTCATGGCCTACTGGCCGTGCCTGTATGCTGGTCACGCTGGTCGCCCTTCTGTTGGTGCTGGATGAATGTTGACTTTGAATAATGGCTGGTTGACCTCTATCATGGCTGGTGGACTGCCTTCTACTTGATCGATCCCTGGCCATTATGCTTTTCTCTTGCGATGCTCCCCTTTCGGATAACTTTGGGCTGTTTCTGCAAGAAAAATGAGAAAACAGGTGCCCCTCCCTGTGCGAATAACTCCTAGGTGGGGACCTTCTACTGCATGCCCACCTGCTAATTCGGGCTCTATGCGGACTTGCATGAGCTGTGATGTCCCCTACGCTGCTCCTTGCGGAGCTATAGCTATGCTCCCACCGTCCCCTCCTTCTATTGTCCCTGCTTCTTGAGCGGCTTCTATTACGAACGCCTGGTGATTTTTCCCTTGTGTGGGTGTCGAGATCCCTGGCCTGTCTAGTTCCCCTTGCAGTGCTCCTACTTGCAGAAATGGGTTGTTGACTCCAATCCCCCCTTCCTGTTGGGGTGCCTACACTGTGCTGTCCTGACTCTGGGCGGTGCACCTGAGCCGTGATCACTCTGGCAACATGTGTCTGGCCATCTGCTGACCTGGAGGCAGCCCTCACTTGCCTTGTGAAATCCATTCTCCTGACTGGTGGTGAAGTCCCTACCACAACCCGGCTTGCCATTTGCCTTGCTGACCTGCTAGGGCTGGGAGTGAATCTGGCATGTGAGGGGTTAAAGTGTGTGGGGAACTGGACTGCTCCTCTTGCTCTGCCTCAGTGATAACTGCTTCTCCAGGGCTGCTCTCTATCTGAGCTGTAGCTGTTCCTGGAAGGGGGGAGGGGGAAAGCTCTCTCTGCTGTTCCTGTATTAACCCTGTTGCTGCAGCTGTTTTTGGAGCTTGCTTTTCCTCCCTCCTCCTACCCTCCACTGAAATTGCCATGTCCTGAGTGCTGTCCGCTACTCCTGTGATTCCTGGGCCCGTGATTTTTTGTTGGAGAGGGGAGAAGCTGTACTCCTTGCTCTTGGCTTGTTAACACTGTCTGTGGAGCGTGCTCCCCCCCATCCTCTACTGCAGAAGCTTCGTGTCATACTTGATTGCCTGATTGCTGAGCCTGTACTTGTTCCTGGGTGAGAGGAGGGGGAAATTGCCCCTTGCCTGTCAGACTGTGCAGACGCTGCTGCCAGAGGAGCAGGCTTTGTCTCCCTCCTTCCTCTCTCTGCTGCCTGCGCCACGTGGTATGCCGGCTTAGTTACTTGCCTGCTTCCTGGGCCTCTGTGTTGCATGGTAGCTGCCGTTGGCCTCATCCTAACAGCCGGTACTGTGGATCGGGTCCTTTGTCTGCTCTTCCTTGGGCTTGAAGTGGTTCTCCTGGCCCGACTCTGCAATGCTTCAGTATCTTGTGGGTTTAGCCGTGCTGGGGGTCTTATCCAATGAGTTGGGCGGGTGGCTGTACGATCGGCATCACCTCTCACCAGAAGATCCTGCAGCTGTTGTTGTATCCAACACGGATCCTGCTGCAAAGCTGCATCTCGGAATCTCCTGACTATGTCAGCCAGCTCCTGGTTCATCTCCATGGTAAGCAAACTTCTTGAGCTTTTGTTGCTGCAACAAAATGGAGTAGGGGCGGCAACCTCAGTCTCCCTCCTTTTTATTCTGCCCTACGTCACTTTGCCCGCTCTTCAAGCTGCCCAATCCCCTACAAACAACTAGGAGGGGCTTCTGTAGCTCGGGCTCTGCCATGCCCCTGCTTCCCTAGGCTGTGCCCCGTGATGTCAATGGGTTACTAGATTGGCACTCCCTTTCGCAGCTGGGTTATGCTCATTGGAATACAAGCTCACAGCCATCCTTGAGGGTGACAGAATGCCTATTGCTCGCTGTGGTCCATGGGAATATCAGAGCTCAGTAATGATCGAGTTCCTACGTGTCTGCCAACGGTTAATGAGCAGGCCTGGAATGTGACCGAAGGAAAAAGAGTGATTGCTTGGATGCGCATGTGCTGTGGGGCCTCTATTGTTACAGCCCAGCAACAAGAAGCAAGTGAGACTGGGGTAGGCGTGAGACACAACGCTGGCTGCTGGCTGATCCGAGGAAACCTATGGATCAGCTGGAGCTGGCAAGGAACCAATAATAAGGGCAAAGCAAAGGGATGCAGATCTGATGGGCCACGTAGCCAGAACTCCCGGAGCAAGGATTGGCATTAGGAGTGTGGCAGCCCCGGGGCGCTTACTGGATGAGCCCAGGAGCAGTTGTTTGGACTGGACATAGGCGGATCTCACAGGGGGGAGCTTTCCACTTCACTAGCTGCTGGCCGCACCCCTGCCGGCTATAGGGAACCTCCGACTGGGAGCTGCTTTCTCTAGCAAACTTCACTGCGGCAGGCTGGGATGCTGTCGGCTCAGGAACTCCAGTGATTTCTGACACTGGCTTGTGCCCCACATGGACGTGGAGCACTTATAAAGGCTGCCCCACAATTGTCCTCCATTCCTCTTCATTTCGCCCGGTATATTTATCTGTGTGTCCCATGGGGGGGAAGCAGAGCTCAGCCTCCCGCTCTCGGGCTCCCTTCCCGGGGGTTTCTTCAGATGACAGCACCATGACCCCCTCCTCAAACTTTGGACATTTTCGAGGCGGGGGCGCCATGGGCCTGCGAAGCCGTTCTGTTAGCTCTGGCTTGGACCCCCCAGCTGCTGGGCTACCATTTGGCTTATACCGAGCTGGGCCTGACACCGAGCGAGGGGGCGGCTCAGGGAGCGAGGACTCACGGGGGGGCCTGTACCTGGGATCCCGGGCTTCTCTGGCGGACACTCTACAGATAGCGCCGAGGTGGATAGGGGCGCACAGCGGTGAGTCCCCACTCTTATGGATACTTTCAGCAGTTTCCTCTGGCATGTTATCAGTCACTTGAAGAGATGATGTGAGGCCCGTCATTTCATTGCCTCCTTTATAAACCCCAACTTTCTCAGCCGGCTTTCCCTGCCTATAACTCTTAATACCCCATGGAAACATCGCCTCTGAAGCTTGGGACCTGTTATCCAGATTGCATAGCAGATCTTCTAATTTGAATCCTCATACTTAGGTCTACTAGAAAATCATGTAAACATGATTTAAACCCAATAGGATGCTCTGGCTTCCAATAAGGCTTAATTAAATCTTCATTTGGATCAAGTAAACACAACTGTTATTATAACGAGGGGAAGGGAGATTATTTATTTTTTTTAAAGGGAAACTGTCATGGGAAAAAACATTTTTTTTAAATGCATCAGTTAATAGTGCTGCTCCAATAGACTTCTGCACTGAAATCCATTTCTCAAAAGAGCAAACAGATTTTTTTATATTCAGTTTTGAAATCTGACATGGGGCTAGCCATTTTGTCAATTTCCCAGCTGCCCCAGTCATGTGACTTGTGCCAGCACTTCAGGAGGGAACTGCTTTCTGGCAGGCTGTTGTTTTTCCTTCTCAATGTAACTGAATAGTACGCAGTGGGACATGGGTTTTACTATTCAGTGCTGTTCTTAAATGTACCAGGCAGCTGTTATCTGTTTACCTTCCCATTGTTCTATTGTTGCTGCTGGGTGGGGGAAATGGAGGGGGTGATTTCACTCCAACTTGCAGTACAGCAGTAAAGACTGATTGAAGTTTATCAGAGCACAAGTCACATGACTTGGGGCAGCTGGGAAATTGACAATATGTCTAGCCCCATGTAGAATTTCAAAATGAAATATAAATAAATCTGTTTGCTCTTTTGAGAAATGGATTTCAATGCAGAAATCTTCTGGAACAGCACTATTAACTGATACATTTTGAAAATTTTTTTTTTCCCATGACAGGATCCCTTTAAATTGGATTATTTGGATGAAACTGAGTCTGTGGGAGATGGCCTTTCCTTAATCCTGAACTTTCTGGATAACAGATCCCATACCTATACCGGCTGCACACTGTTAGGGACATGTAGTCGTTGAGATGCCGTCCTGAATTTAGGAGATGCCATGTTGTCCCCTCATTCTTATTATTACTTAAAGGGTACCAGTTGGGTAAAAATGTTATCACCAACCAAAGGTGTGAGCTAATAGAGCCCACATTCCAGTTGGGGATAACTGTGGCCTTTTAAAAAAAAAAAAAAAAATGCCGCCCGCTAGTGCTAGGCTACCTGCATCAAGAGGGAGCTCCTGTTGCAAGCCGCCATGTCCGGACACTTGCATGTGCATATTGAAAATCTGTCCCAAATTGCTCATTGTATGCATGTGAGTGACAACATGGCTGCTCGCTCCAGGATTTCCCTCTTGATGCAGGTAGCCTAGCGCTGGCAGGGTTTTTTTTTTTTTTTTAAACTGTTATCCCCAACTGCAATGCGTGGTCTATTGACCAGCACCTTTGGTTGGGGATGACCGTTTTACTCAACAGGTGCCATTCCTGGAAAAAATAAAGGCTGGAATTTGGCTGAATCAACATTCCAAATTAAATGATTTGGTGTATTCCTAATTAAAGGCGCTTCTAAGATTTAAATGCATTTTGTGTTCACCAAGGAAAAAACCCAATATTTTATTATTTGTGGGTTTTAAGTTTTATTTTTTAACTTTTTATCCAGCAGTTCTACAGTTTGCAATTTAATCAATCTGGTGGCTAGGTTCCAAATTACTTGAGCAACCATGCATTGATCTGAATAAGATACTGGGATATGAATAGGAGAGGACCCGAATAGAATAAGTAATAAAAGGTAGCAATAACAAATCATTTATAGCCTTACGGAGCATTTGTTTTTAGAGGAGATCAGTGACCCCCATTTGAAAGTCGAAGAGTCCGAAGAAGATGGCAATTCAAAAACTTGAAAAAAAATTAATAATAATGAAGACCAATTGAAAAGCTACCTAGAATTGCCCATTGTATAACATTGCTACTAAAGTTAGCTTAAAGGTGAACCACCCATTTAAATGACATTTTAGTATTGTATAGGATGGCCTATTAACAGCTATTCAATGGTTCCTAATCTTTATTATCTGCCACTTTCCAGTTTTTAAATGTGTCACAAACCCCCTGCAGCCCAAAAGCTACTTCCGTGAAAGGTACAATGTTATTGTTACTTCTTGATTACCTTTCTGTTCAGGCTCTCCTATTCATATTTCATTCTATCATCCAGTCTACTGACTGGTTGCCGTGTGAATTTGCCCTAAGCAATAGATAGCTGCTACAGTCACAAACAGCATCTCAACAAAAAGCCACAACCACAATAACCACAAATAATGCCAAATGAAGATTAATTGCAAACTGTTTTAGAATATTGTCTATGTTGTACTAAAAACCTATTTAAACTTTTAGTATGATGGAGACTGGATATATTACATATGGTGGTACCTAATCAGGAGCTAGTTCTATTTGCTTGTATTTTTATGGAGTATGCGGAAACTGGGAATATACACAAACCGCTTGATGCCTGATTGAAATCAAACCTCGGACACCAGCATTGCCTACTATTATAGCTGTCCGAGAGTTGTATTTTTAAACTGATTACTTATCTTTACATATTTTAGTAGAGGCAATTCTCCGTATTGTCTATGGCAGGGTATTTTCTGTTTTGTAGCCGTAACAAGTAGCTGATACTATGTAGCTCTATGTGTTTTCACCCTTAGGGCTCCTACACACGGGCGTTTTTGACCTGCGCTCCCCTGCGTTGCGTTTGGCTGCGTTCAGCCGCAGGGGAGCGCAGGTCTAGACGCACCTCATTTTGTTCAACGAGGTTGTACCCTCGAGACGCGTGTAAGCGCCGAACGCAGATTCAGACGCAACATGCTGCATTTTTCCTGCGTTCGGCGCTTACATGCGTTCGTGTGAGTACAGCCCCATTGAAAATAATTGAGTGCGTCTATACCTGCTCTCCCCTGCGTTTGAACGCAGCAAAACGCAACGCAGGGGAGCGCAGGTAAAAACGCCCGTGTGTAGGAGCCCTTAGGGTAGTGACACACTGGCAGATTCGGGGAGATTTAGTCATCTGGTGATTAATCACCTGTTCTTCTGAGCTAAAATCTCTCCAAACGGCCTTTGCGTGTCTTCCCTTCCTGTATAATGGTCACCTGCGCTAAGCACATGCGCCACTTCGTTTTCCGAAGTCGCCAGAAGTTTCTTTAAGTGCCGCGTGTTCTTCATTATATCAGAAGGGAAGACACGCAAAGACAGTTTGGGGAGATTGTCGGCCAGAAGAGCAGGCGATTATTCACCAGGCAAGTAAATCTCCCCAAATCTGCCAGTGTGTAACTACCCTTAAGAGTTGGGGCACATGGGTAAATTTAGTCGCCTAGTGACTAATCGGCTCTTCTTCGGGGTGACAATCTCCCCGAACTGCCATCCCCTGCCTTCCCGCCAGGTTGAATGAAAAGTCACCAACAGGATGGCACTCGCGGTGCTTTGTGTTCCGCAGTCGCCTGAAGTTTCCTTATGAGTCAGGCGACTGAAATTGCCAGACCGCTATCAATTTTACATTCAAGCCAGTGGGAAGGCAGCTTGGGGAGATTATCGCCCAGAGAAGAGGAGATTTGTCGCTAATCTCCCTGAATCTGCCCTGACCCTAAACGGGTTATTCACCTTCAAACAACTAGTTATTTTCAGATAGACCAGCAGAAATAACAGCTTGTTGAAATTACTTTCTATGTATGTTTCAATCTAATATTCAAGCGTAAAGTGTCATTTTTTCACCTTCTAAAGCAGCTCTGGGAGGGTGTGGTCATCAACCCTGTAAACTAGGGGTGTCCAAACTGCAGCCCGAGGATGGATATGAATGCAGCCCAGCTTGAAACCTTGGTTCA
>JAMBMQ010000530.1:3197-13244 GCA_024363595.1 Xenopus borealis | reverse complement strand
ACTGTAAATGATAAGGATATTAGAAGTCACTGAGGGGTTGTTCTGTGACCATATAAATGTAGGCCCTGCTATAAATGTAAATTCCTAATACACATGCAGGGACACATATGATTATCGCTCTTCTATGGCTTTAAATGCCAACACTTGTTCTCTGGTTGCCGGGCAGAAGCCCTTGTATGTACTTTTGCTCATTAGCATAATGTGTACAGTCTGTGATTGGTCCAGAAGCTGATGACAAGTTCCTGTCACATGTCACAAGTCTAGTGCTGGGCAATGGGTGGGACTTCCTGTTTCCCTGTCATTCCAGGAGGGAGTGGAAAGTAATGAGAGGCTGGAGCTGAGGCCCAGTAAAGGGAATGTGTTGGTGAAGTTTGTGCCCAATGCTCTAGTGTAGCTGCTCTACCATATATCAGGTGGGTCATCGTCTGTTCCACAACACAAGGCCCTGAAGTACAGAGTGAGGGATGAAATCAGTTTAGAATGAAGGTGCAGCCAGAGAAATACCAAATAGTTACTACAAAGTGCAAATTATTATATTGGTCTAGTAACCCATAGCAACCAGTCAGCAGGCAGGATTTGCTGGTTAGCCATTTGAAACAATCTGTTGCTATGGGTTACTAGACTGTTTATTATATGACATTATGAATGTGTGTGCAGCAGTGGGCTGATAAATAGAGCAAAACACAAGACAAGGGTGTATGGGGTTGAGACTTGTTGGAGGGTGTTATGGGGCCAGGGAAGGTGTGACAAGGTCAGAACAGCAGTGCTCACACAAATAACAGTCCAATCAAAGTGCTGGGAATGTTATAGGTAAAGTCCTCATACGAAAGAACAAACACAGAGGGATTGAAATGGTAAATAAATAAATACATTCCATTAACCTTTCACTGCCTCCTGTTGATTCCAGTATGTTGGGCTGCACTGCTGTCTCTGACTCCTCAAACAATGTAGCTGAAGCTGGCTGGTTAACAGAACCGGAAGATAACTGAACTCTGCTACATTGTTTCAAGAGTCAGAACCTGCCTTATTTAATATCACAATGCAGAAGAAGCCAAAACAAAGGAAACACCCAGAATAGGTAGTCGCTCAATTGCAGAAGACGTTACCATCAGGCTAAAGGGGAAATAAGTCATTTTCCAATTTTGTAGATTACTTTTTGCTTAAAATACTGCCTGGTGTGGGCAGGACATGCCAAGGATTCTGCAGTTGTTATAAAACCATGGGAATATGTGGGAATATTAGACTTTATCCGGGGAGCTCAGTGACTGATCTAAACATTTATTTGCTGCTGATTTCTCTGTACGGCGCTGACCACAATGGACCACAATGACAAATTTTGCAGAAATCCCAAAAATATGTGTCGTTGGTTATTCTTTTCATTCCTGTGTTTGCTCAATGGCTTCCATATGTTTATCCAGGTCTTTATGGAGATCTCTGTGCCCCACCACTGCAACACCAACTGGATCCTTCACATAAACCTGACCCAGGAAGCGCGGCTGAACTACACCCTCCCCAGGAACGAGCAATGCATCATGTACTCCCTGTGTGTGGGATATGAGTCCATTGAAAAGAATGAGCTGAACAGCATTGGCCCGTGCCTGGATGGATGTGAGTAGCACATGTCAGACCCTGGTCACTGAGGGTGGTGACAATGCTGAGTGTTAGGGTGAGTGTTAGGGTGAGTATAAGGATGAGTGTTAGGGTGAGTATAAGGGTGTGTTAGGGTGAGTGTTAAGGTGAGTATAAGGGTGAGTGTTAGTGTGAGTATAAGGGTGAGTGTTAGTGTGAGTATAAGGGTGAGTGTTAGGGTGAGTATAAGGGTGAGTGTTAGGGTGAGTATAAGGGTGAGTGTTAGGTTGAGGATAAGGATGAGTGTTAGGGTGAGTATATGGGTGAGTATAAGGGTGAGTGTTAGGGTGAGTATGTGTTAGGGTGAGTATAAGGGTGAGTGTTAGGGTGAGTATTAGGGTGAGTATTAGGGTGAGTGTTAGGATGAGTGTTAGGTTGAGTATAAGGGTGAGTGTTAGGGTGAGTATATGGGTGAGTGTTAGGGTGAGTATAAGGGTGAGTATTAGGGTGAGTATTAGGGTGAGTGTTAGGTTGAGTATTAGGGTGAGTATAAGGGTGAGTATAAGGGTGAATGTTAGGGTGAGTATAAGGGTGAGTGTTAGGGTGAGTATAAGGGTGAGTGTTAGGGTGAGTGTAAGGGTGAGTGTTAGGGTGAGTATAAGGGTGAGTGTTAGGGTGAGTGTAAGGGTGAGTATAAGGGTGAGTATAAGGGTGAGTGTAAGGGTGAGGGCATGTGCCAATCAGCTGGAACATTGGCCCAGTAATGGGATGCAGATAACTGGCAGCCATTGAGCTATGTGTCACTTGTAGATCAGCACACATTCCTTGCTTACTCTTCCACTGGCACCTTCCTTTACTGACACTCTTATTTAAAGGGGAAGCAAACACAAAAACTAGCATTCTGCCCAATGAAAGAGACTGTCATTGCTAAATGCATGCTTCTTCACAGGCCTCTGCTGCATTGTTTCTCACCACCACAGAAAGGGACAGGGAAAACTCTGCTTTCAATAGCAATTACATATACAGATACATAATCTGGAAACCTGTTATCCAGAAAGCTGAGAATTATGGTTTTTCACCCATAGATTCATTTTACTCACCTAATTCAAACGTAAGACCTATTTCTTTTTTATCTGTAATAATAAAAATGTACCTTGTACAAGTCTATTTAAAGGGCAAGGAATGTGTAAAATAGAATAAGGGTAGAAATGGTGTATTGTGTATACTAAACATAAACATGAACTTACTGCACCACAAGCCTAATCAAACAAATGATTTATGCTTTCAAAGTTGGCCATAGGGGGCTGTCATCTTGTAACTTTGTTATACATCTTTGCAAGACCAAGACTGTGCACATGCTCAGTGTGATCTGGGCTAAGCTTAGGGATCGTCATAAATGATCAAAAAACAAAGCTGCTTGAGTTCTGCATGGCTCCCCCTGCTGTTCATAAGTATGATTGTTTCCCTGCCAGAAGTTAGGGACCGTCTGATAATTCCTATCCACAGCACTAAATGAAGGGAGAATTTCACTGCATACAGTCAGGTTTCTTATAAAAACAGTACACATTTTTTAATTAAAGTATATTGGAGACAGGTTTCTTTTTCATTAAAGAAAGTAAAAATGGGATTTTATTTCTTTGCCTTTCCTTGCCCTTTAAACAATGCAGGGGCCAGTGATACCTTATAAAGCTTACACATGGTAAGCAGACGCAGCAGGCAGACTCTCATGGAGGGCCACCAGTTGGACAGCCCTGTTCTAGAGAATACATTGGATAACAGATTGCTCATTAGAAGCAGAGTTAGCCATCATTCTGTGGCCATTACAGCATGTCTCTAAATAAGGTGTCGCCCTTTTCTTACCAGGTTCCTCAGAAGAGACAGACTTGGGACTGTGGCTAGGGAAATCTTAAGGACTGTGCCCAGTAATGTCATCCCAGCAGGAATCAGGTTAGTGCTTAAAATAAACATAAATCTGCCCCTGCTCCAGCCAAAAGGAAAAGACTCGGCTCACAGGAAGGTGAGGGGCTTATAGCCTTTTGTTTTATGATTTTCCTTCTCTCTCTGGGCTTAGGGTACCAGAGGGAAATACATGTTTCATCATGTTGATGGGTGATGGCCAGGAAAAATAATCCCTTTTTATTAGGGGCAGTCTGCCAATGAGTTGAGGCACTCAAGTGGCAGTGCCCCCTGGTTGCCAGGGGTGGCAAAATGCAGTTCCTGGTAACTTTAAGAGCCGAATTTCTGGTTTTCAAACTGGAGAGTGCAATTGTGCTCTCTGCACTAGCGACGTAGACCCCCCAACCCCTGTTCGTCGCTGAAGGTGAGTGCCGTGGGGATTGCGGTAAAATTAAATCTGCCTCAGGCGGCAAAATGGACAACCCAACCCCGGCTTCTTATAGACTGACTGGGACTGGCACAAATAAAATCATAGTTGTATCCCTCTGTGTAAGTTAGATTACAATTAACCCCAGTAGGAAATGTGTGCTGGATCAACAATTTGTATCTTACAACTCAGATGCTGTCACACGGGTCAAAATATAATGGGACTAAATGGGTCAGATAAAATAAAATTAGATCAATATCTCCCATATAGTTTAGCACTTATGTTTATTTTTCTTTGCCAAAATGTTGCATTTGGGTAATAACCCTAATATCACTGGCCACAGCGTTGGGGTTTCCATAAATTGTCAACTCAGGGGCCAACAACATCTTTCTTGTGCAATATAAGGGCCCTACCTTATGGGGGGCTCTATCTCCATGGCTACCTCATACCAGCAGGGGCCTATAGGTATTCCCTCTCCAAATACCAATGTTAGCCTAAACACATCTACCCTTGCCAAAAACTCACCAATATGAAACAGTGGCCCAGGTGCTCCAGCCCCAGGCCCTCAGCTCAAGGGAGCGGATAAACTGTATCTATAGAAACAAGCAGGAGGTATTGGGCAATCAACAGGCAGGCCAAATAAAAGAAATGTTTAAAATTGAAAAAAAACCTTTAATGAATAATCTCGAAAAGCCTTACGCGTTTCTTGTCCATTTGACACTTAATCATTGGCTATGACTGAATGTGATTGGGAGGCGCTCTTTTTAAATTTGAATACACTCAAAATTCTACTGGGAGGTTATTTAAGAAAGATTCTTATGTCTAATATTCGATCAAATGGTTCCGCCTTGAAAATTCGAATTGGATTCAAATCGGCTTTTTCTCCCGTAAAAAAAAAAAAGAACGGAATGTCAGGAAGGCTATTAACCTCACTGTCATTGACTTGTACATGAACTCAGCAGGTTTTAGGTGGTGAATATTTGAATTAGGACTGTTTCCATGGTCCACATTCGAATAGGGGGGATTAAAATTCGAATGTGTGAATTTTGAAATTCGAAAAAAATCTAATTTGCTATTTGACCCTTTATAAATGAAGTGTCACCTGGAGAAGAAATGCGTAAGGCTTTTTGAGATTCACTAAAGTTTTTTTTTTCGAGTTTTGTTTGACCGGCGTGTGCCAGAGCCCAATACCTCCTGCAGGTTTCTATATATTCCCTCTCCAATACAGGCAGGTACCACAATCCTGTGCATCAGATCTGATAGAGAAGCAACAGCTCCAGGGTCCCCAGCCCCTCACCCACCCAGCTAATTACACTGTGCAGTAGAAATGGAGGGTTCACATACAGATTAAACTTCAGGGCAGTAGCAAACGGGAAGGTTTGTCGAAATCTTCCATAAAGGCGACGAATCTTCCATAAATGCTTCTCGGTTGCCAATAATTGAAACAACTGGTGGTATTCCCAACTGGATCCTAAATTGTGAGGATGCCTCCAGAGGAAACTGCTGGAGATCTAGTGATCACTTGGACATCCCGCCAGCAATTCCTATTACCAGCAATGGAGGGGCATTTTCGGGGTATTTGTCGCCTGCAGCTGCATTTAAAAAATGATGGGCGACAAATCTTTCCATGTGTCACTGCCCTCAGCAGAGACCCCAGCCTACAGGAGATTCAAAATGATTTTAAATGAATGTATTGTTATTGGAATGTTGCTTAGAAGTGCACTTTTATTGGACATAAATCATTTGCCAGGGTTTCCCTCTTCCCCTCCGACAGTGAGTGAATATCAGTGGAAGATACTCGGTATACATATATAATCTACCAGTCCGGCAGCAGTGATCCTGGGGGTGGAGTAGCTCCAGTGTGTGGCACAGAGGGTCTCTTATTAGTCACAGGGAATATTTGGGAGCAGAAGGAGGAGTGTACCAATACCCAATCCTAATCCACAATGGTTGGCCAGATCTCAACCTGCACCCATCTGATGGTCAATCTGAGGCTTCTGGTCTAAGCCACACGACCGTACATTGTATTAGAGGGAGGGAAGCTGCAGTATTGCTGGGCACTTGTAGTACCACTTCTCACCAGATGCGTCTTTAATAGAACAGAACCCCCCCCCAAGACTGGGATGGCTGCAACTTTAGGCCTTTGGCTAACTGGACTTTCTCTAGCAGACCGGAACTGCTTCTCATAAAGATATATGGGGAAGATATAGCATTGGCTGGTGGGACACTGCACAGAAATGCTCTAATTAGTGTTTTTCAACAGCGCCCCCCCAATATGTCTGTCTGAGGCCATGTATTTCTAACAGCTCTATGGAAAGGACAGGTAGAGAGAGGCATTTTGTCCCCCACTGAGCACTACAGCAGTCACAATGCCCCTTGTGCCCTACTGCTTAAAGGGGAATTCAATCCCTCGTGTGCTAACTTCCTCCCCCCCCATATGCCCCCCTCCCTCCCGGCCTACCTCTCCCCACAGGCAAATGCCCCTAAGTGGCTACTTACCCCTCCATGCAGGTTCCCGGGCGCCATCTTCTTCAGCAATGTCTTCTTCCTGGATCCATCGGCGCATGCGCAGTAGGACGCATTTGCCAGTTTGTACTACTGTGCATGCGCCAAAAGTTCACGAAGTTCGGCGATTGAACTTCGTGAACTTTCGGCACATGCGCAGTAGTACAAACCAGCAAATGCGTCCGACTGCGCATACGCCACAACAGAAGAAGACATCGCTGGAGAAGATGGCGCCCGGGAACCTGCACGGAGGGGTAAGTAGCCACTTAGGGGCATTTGCCCGCGAGGAGAGGTAGGTCAGGGGGAGGACGGAGGGTGGCCTACAGGGGGTGGGGGGAGGAAGTTAGCGCCCAAGCGATTGAATTACCCTTTAGAATGGAAATTCCTCCCAGCAATGGTGGGACACTTAGGGGGGAATTCACAAAAATGTATTTAAAATGTCATAGAAAGTGTTGTAGCAACAGCCGACAAATTCAAAGAGCATTTCCTCGACCAATTTTCCGACTTTTGAGATAGTGTCGTGAAAAGTGGGCGTGGTTTTTTCGGCGCCACTTTTCCCAACATTTTTATGAATTTTTTTTGCCGACTATTTTAACGACACATTAGGCTCTCCAAAATGAAAATATCGGTCAAATTGTCTTTTGAAAAGCCTTGGTAAATGTCGTCTGTATGACAAAAAGATATACGTCAAATTGTGGGACTTGCGAGACATTCAGAGATGTAACATCTGCCTTTGTGAATTTGTCGTTCATACGACATTTTACAAATTTGTCGACCGCCACTTCTGGGTCACTTATTTTACTTTTGTGAATTCCCCCCATAGTATTTGTCAGCTTTTTTATTTTAGCATTAAATGGGTTAATTTCCCCTTTAAAGGAGCAGTTCATGATATTTAATATTATGTAGCCATTGGAATATTGTGACACTTTGCAGCTGGACGTCTTTCCTGAATTGAATGATTTGCAATATAAGATGCAGTCTTTGATTCCAGTTCATCACTGGTTGCTAAGATCAGGGTTACCCTAGCTACCAGATGACTGCTTACATTTCAAACTGCTGAACAAAAGTCGAGGTAAGTTCAGAATACCAGCATAATGTTTTTTAGGTGAACCTTCCCCTTTAGCATGATGTGATTCTCAGTCATCTCTACAAATATATTCTTTTTGGCCTCGCTATTTGTGAATTTTCTGGTGTCTGACAAGTTTGTTCCTCAAAGAGAAGCTTTTGCCGCATTCTGTGCAGGTGAATGGTTTCTCCCCAGTGTGGATTTTCTGGTGGCTGTGGAGGTTGGTGCTATGAACAAAACTCTTTCCACAATCATTGCATTTATAAGGTCTCTCCCCTGTGTGAATTCTCTCGTGTATCACAAGTGTGGTCTTCTGAGCAAAGGTTTTCTGGCACTCGCTGCAGGTGTAGGGTTTCTCCCCCGTGTGGGATCTCTGGTGTATCAGAAGCATGGGCTTAGCAGAGAAACTGTTCCCACATTCCAGACATTTGTAAGGTTTTTCTCCGGTGTGAATTCTCCGGTGTTTGTTGAGCCGGTCCTTTAAGGTGAAACTTTTCCCACATTCTGCGCACGCGAACGGTTTCTCCCCAGTGTGAATTCTCTGGTGCTTCTGAAGTTCGTCTTTAAAAGGGAAGCCTTTGCTGCATTCTGTGCATTTAAAGGGTTTCTCCCCTGTGTGAATTGTCTGGTGTTTGATGAGTCTGTGTTTTAGAGAGAAGCTTTTGCCGCACTCGGTGCATGGGAATGGGTCTACACCTGTGTGAGTGCTGATATGTGCCCGAAGCTGATAGCTGTGAGAAAACTGTTTGTTGCATTCTGTGCAGGTGTAGGGTTTCTCCCCTGTGTGCACCTTTTGGTGGGACAATAGGCTGCTCTTTACAGTAAAGCTTTTGGAGCACTCCATACATGTGAAGGGTTTCACCCCCGTGTGAATCCTCTCGTGTGCCAGCAGATTACTCTTTTGGGAAAAACCCTTGCCACATTCTGGACATGTAAAGGGGGTTTCGGCCGTGTGAATTCTCATGTGCGCCAGGAAGGTGGCCTTGTGATAAAACTCTTTGCCACACTCTCTACACGGATACGGAGCTTCTGCCGTGTGACTTTTTTCATGTTTCTTCATGCTGCCCTTATAGGAAAACATTCTGCCACATTTGGTGCACCCGAATGGTTTCTCTGCCCTGGGACCCACTTTCTGGTGCTTCTCGTACTTGTTACACATGAATGGTTTCACTCCTGGACACGTGTTGCTTTTCCTATTCGAAATGGAGACACTACACGTCAGTAGATGTGCTTGTGCTTCATTGGCTGAGATATTGTTTCCACAAGAAATGCAAACAAATCCCAGCAAGTCCGACCTTGCACCGCACTCCTCATATAGAGTGTTAGACTGTGAGCCAGTCTTTCCTTGGTATTGTGCCAGTCCAAGTCCAGTGTTCTGTAATGACTCTACGGCTGAATACGTATGGTTGGGCAGGTCAACTGGGTGGAGTCTGAGTATTGGACAGCAGCTCTGATCTGATAATATAATAAAAATGAAAATTATTGTACCACTTGAACCTCCCCATAGAGAAGTTAATGCAACCCCCAACCCAAGAGTTTAGACAAACCAATTTTTTGGCTGTCCCGTACCTGGGCTGTTCTATTTCCCATGGTCATTGCAAGTGAATCCAATCTCCCCCAGTACTTACCCTGGTACAGAGCTTCATTCTATGTGCCTCCTGCTCCCACTCTTAATACTAATACATCCAAATTCCCTGATATGCCCACCTTGGCCTTCAGAACAATCAGTCACCACAATGGTAAATTCTGGCCGTTGGACACCAATATCTGGCCACATATCAGTAAGGCAGGGCCACTGGAGGACCTCATTACCTGGTGTACAAGTGCTTGACTTGGTCCATAAAGACTCAATCACCAGCTTATATCAGCCCATGTACAACCACCTTAAGGACAGTTTTTCCTTTCCTTTAAAAAAAACAAAACAAAAAAAAACATTTTACATCTACAAGGTCAGTTTTAGATCTTAATAAAATTAGATTTTAGTTCTTAAAGACACAGTGACATTATAAGTCAAATATCTTCAGTATGTGAAAACTCAAACAAGATTATTCCAAGATGGGAAAAATCTTTCAGTGGGGTCCAATCTATCCCTCTGCCTATCCATGGGAAAGAGAGCAGCCCAGGGGCATGAAGTACAGCGAATCATCTGGGTTATTCTTTGCAGTGAGATATAATATCCCATAATATCTGGGAATCACATTTAAAGGATCTCTCCAGATGGAGATGACAAAGGTGTTAAAGTAAAATGTTCACCTTCAAACAAATGTATCTCCCAAGTGTTAATTGAGTTTATAGATGGGGAAGCTCGGGCTGATAAATGTCCCTCAATTTAATGCTGGTGTTACCAACACAATCCTCCTACTTACCTCCATCACTGATTGGAATGGACAAGATTTCCATTGGGTTCTGATGATCTTCTGAGTCCAGTTCTTCTTTCTCAATCTTTATCTGTAATATTTCTGGCTCTGTATCTGGTGAATCTGCCAGTAAAAAATGGGCACTGTCATGTAAAGCTGGGAGTAATGAATTATACTGGGAATTATGTCTGTGCCAAACTCAGGGGTTTCCTATTAACCCTCAATCT
>JAMBMQ010000068.1:138770-150000 GCA_024363595.1 Xenopus borealis | reverse complement strand
TACTGGTGTTACCACTCCCAATGAGACTAAGTTGTGTAAAACCTCTTGAAAGGCAGAGCGCTTTGGCTCTGTTAGTGGGAATCTTGAAATGAAGAACCTTCTTGGTGGTAGTTGTGTAAACTCTATGAGGTAGCCGTGGCATATTATTTGAGTTACCCAGTTGTCCTGGGTCGTATGTAACCACCCCTCCCGAAAGTCGTTTAGGCGGGCGCCCAACCTGTAGCGCTCGGGGGTGGGTACCCCTTCATGCTGAGGTGGTCTTGTCTTGGGATGGCTTTGAGGAGGTCTTGGAATTAGTCCAGTGAGTGTTCTGTCTGACTGGAATCTCGGTCGTCCTGACGTCTGGTGTTTTTCTGTTTGTGTTCTTTGCCTCTGGTTTTGTGAGGGGCGAAAGGAACGAAGGAAAGGTCTTCTTTTGAAGGTAGGCCGTTTGGGTCTGTTTTGTGGCAGTAGGGTACTGTTGCCCCCCGTGGCTTGAGAAATTATTTTTTCCAGTTCTACACCAAAGAGTTGTTTTCCTAAGAAGGGTAGACTGACTAGTGATCTTTTGGATGTCAGATCCGCTGACCAGGTCTTGAGCCATAGAAATCGTCTGGCTGCTATGGATTGGGCAGACGCTCCGGCTATAAGCTTTGCTGCGTCTAGAGCTGCTTCGCATATGTAAGAAATGTGATAGAAGTAGATCTGTGGATGGGTCCTCAGACCCTATTAGTTGGGCTACCCGTTCTAACCAGACCTCCATGGCTCTGGAAACCCATGCGAATATAGGTCTTGGCGACCCACCGGCTGCCATAAATATAGCCTTGCAGAAACCCTCCAGTCGCTTATCAATGGGGTCCTTAAATGAGGCTGCGTCGGAAACACGAATAGTAGTAGTCTTTGACAAACGTGATACCGGGGGTCTACCACAGGTGGTGAGCACCATAGGTCGATGCATTCCTGTGGGAAGGGATAAGTTTGTGTGAACCGCTTTCACATTTGGACCTTATGGTCTGGGTTCTTCCATTGTGTCAACTATCTCGTCCAGTTGCTCATATGCAGGGAAAACGCAAGAAGACTTGCGTTGTCGTTTAAAAAGGTACTTGTTGGACTCTGTACTAGCTGGGGGATCCTCAAGTCAAAGCGTCTGTAGGACAGCCTGAATAAGATTGTCAACCTCCTTCGGTGATCTAGGGGTGTCCTGATCAGTGTCGGAATCATCGTCAGAGAGTATTTGACCCTCTTCCCCAGAGTATTCCTCCTGATCCTCCTGAGAAGGAGGTGAGGGAGGTGGTCGTTTTGGGGCAGTGTTTTGCGTACCCGTTCACTGTGGTTGGGTGGAAAGGTGTTCAAGCACCTTGCCCAGTGTCTCTGGTATTTTGGCTAGATTCTGGAGACCTGCCAATGACAGAGTTAGTACACGAACCAATTCAGAGTCAGAGCTCAATTGTGTTCTTACGGTAGGCGTAGGGGAGGGAGGTGGGGCTGTAGCTGTGTTGCAAGGTCCACACAGGGGTTCAGTTGAGGCGCTAGAAAATTTTTCTTTACAAGAAGTGCATGCCCAATATGTGATTGAAGCTGTTCGTGAGGTAGCTTGCGCCTTGGGCCGGGGCTGGCCTTGTGACTTGTTTGGCATGGTGTTAGAGTGCCTTATTGTGCTTCTTGCAGAAATAATGGATGGCAGGGAAGATATAGATGCCCCGGCAATTTGCGCGAGGTTACCCTGTGGGAAAGCATAACCGAGACCAGAGCAATTAGGGTCAAAATTTTTACCGCTGTCCTCCCCCACCCCATGTCTGCCCTCCCACTGCGTTCTCTGTGTGTTCATACCTGAGTAGTGGTATTGAGAAGTTTTCACGCCAAACTATGAGGTTGCGTTGCCTGCTGGAGTTGTTGCGCGTCTTCCGCGAACTCCGCGAGTAGCAAAAATGGCCATCGGGGAGTGAGCACCTGTGGCAATATCACGTAGCTACGCAGTAGCGTGCGCACGCACACTGTAACCCTTATCCAAGATGGCCACCAATAACTTCACTAGGCCTTCCTTGCGCGCGAAGGGAGAGAGTGACGAACGAAAGGGAGTCTCTTCCCTGTGTCGCCATCCTCTTTAACTGAAACGCAGTAGGGAAGGAGGAGGGGGAGGGAGAGAGCTTGCCCATGTGAGGTGCGAAAGGTGGGGAACCGGTTCTATTCAATCTTTTTTTTTTTTTTTTTGGAAGAGAGGGAGGGAGGAAGTATATACTTACCTCCTAGGACAGCCTGAGTGCCAGTAATATAATGCCCCTGTGGTGGGGTCTGGTGCAGCCTCCGCGGAGCGGGAACCAAGCCCCAGGGGGTAGTGGAGGAAGCTCTCCATCCTGCGGACCTCCATAGAGCGGGAAGGCAAAAGGCACGTGTAAGAATCAAGGAGAAAACACAATCCTTAGGCTGTAAGGGTACTGGAAATAAATCCACAGACCCCTAGTGTGGCTATGGCACCTAAGTACCCTTGCTTCAGCCCATCTGTGTCCGTCCTGCTTTTGAGGACACTAAAAGAAAACTGAAGATAGAGGAAGTAGGCGGGGGATAAAGCCCAGAGCAGGAGGAGGAGCATTCTTAACCTTTTAGTGTCCTTTCTCCAAGCCACCGGACTTCTTCCCCATGGTGCCTGTGTCCCCCAATATAGGCAAGAGAAAATTCAATTTCTGAAAATCACTTTAAATGCTTATTAACACCTCTCTTGGTAGGGAATACTGTAACCTAACACAATAAAGAAACCCTTGCTATTTTATAATGACATCTTTTTTTGTCAGTACTGAAGGAATATATTATAATGGAAGTGATCACTGGTGATTACCCACATTTTTTGTGTCAGTAGTAGAGCTGCATCAAATACAATACTTTTTGTTGTGCAAGCATTACTCTTTGATTTGTTTTGAAGTTATGTTGTTTATCATGTATCAATGAGGTTATTTTGGAGAGTTACTAAAGCCCGTGTGCAACATGTGGCGATTCCTATTGACCATACTAGGCCCAGGCCCAATGTTACTGCTGTGGTTGGAGAAATATATACAGGAGAAATCAAAGCATCCACATAATGATAATTTTTTTTCATTCGATCTCATATGACACACACACATCTACCGAGTCCCATGTAACAGGTCTTCTTACCAGCTGTGCTGCTCTGTTATACATCTGTTTATATGACTCCTCCAAAGGAATTTCTTCAATTCGGAAAGTGACTCCAGAAAAGCTAAGTTGCCTTGCAATATACATGCCACTCACTTTCATATCCATGGCAACAATCTCCATGGCACCTACACCCCTGTATAAAAATAAATTAATCAGTGATATTATCATTAGTATTTGAATCTATAATTCTATTACTATTATCTTCATGTTGTGTGTCGTTCACTAAATTATAGTATAATTTAATGAAAAGATCAGACTATATTTATTCCAGAAAAATGGGAATATTTAAAGTGGATACTCAAAGCCAATACTACTGTTTCCCAAAGAAGTTTCAGATCAGTGTTTTTATATTCTGTGCTTTACCTCTTTTCAATTGCATGCAAGAAGTCATCAAAAGTGCTGAAGGATGTGCCCTGCCCCCAAATTCCCAATCTGCTCATGTAGATCATGTTCTTGGGCTCAGAAGCACCTGTGACAGGGTGACAAGAAGCTTGGATGAAGTATGAAACCAAGCCATAGTGAAAAAAGGTGACAAGTGCAAGGTATATAGTGGAGCTATTGTGAAATTCAAACTTTGAGACAGGAAAAAAGAAATGTACTGACCCGTGGCACTGGCATAAACCACTCTTGCCAGGGGAAGGTTGTTCTGTAGCTCCAGCACTGCCCGCCCCATTTTGGTGCAAGAAGCATTCTTTGCTTTATGACATTCATCGAACACAATCTGTATTTTAAAGAGTCAAGGACAAAAGAAACCCACAGCAGCACTGTATAGACAAATACATGAATATCTAATATTTGTAGGATATAATGTACCTTCTATAGTAAATACAAGCATATTAGAACAATCATATAAAGACACACGGTCACTGTTGAGTTTATGGAATATTCTCATATTTTTTAATATGAGCCTGACTTTTTTATACAGGTCATGGGTGACTTCTAATATCCTCATTCTGCAACAGGGGGTACTTAATTATAATACACAAGTTTCAGTGAGTCATGTGACAGAAATTATAATTGATGACGCCACTAAGCACCATTCATAAGGATCTACAGGACATTCATGGCTCCTGAATTATAAAGATATATTTTATAGGATAATAATGTCTCTTGTGAATTATATATTAATCAGTAAATAAGGCAGCATCAAATATTCGCAACTCTCTGTGCTCTGCACATTTATTTTATCTGCTCTCAGATAGACTACATGTACAACAGCAGTGATCCCCGACCAGTAGCTGGTGAGCAACATGTTGCTCTCCAACCCCTTGGATGTTGCTCCCGGTGGCCTCAAAGCAGGTGCTTATTTTTGAATTTCAGGCTTGGAGGCAAGTTTTGGTTGCATAAAAACCAGGTGCACTGCCAAACAGAGCCTCAATGTAGGTTGACAATACACATAGGGGCTACTAAATGGCCAATCACAGTACTTATTTGGCAACCCAAGAACGTTATTCATGCTCGTGTTGCTCCCCAACTCCTCCTACTTCAGAATGTTGCTCCCGGGTTCAAAAGGTTGGGGATCCCTGTACAACAGGAAGGATACCACTCCATCAAAATTCTCTCCACACCAGTCTCTGATTTGTTTAATACGCGTGCGATGCTGTCCTCCTGCCTGACTCTCCCCAATCAGGGCTGAATAGGTAGCAAAGAGAACCCCTTCTGATGATGATGTGTCTCCATACTTAATCTGGAGGTGACAGAGAGAGGTCAAAAAAACAGACTGCAACAATAAAAACTAAAGGTTATTTACACATAATACTACCATATAATAATGCCATATATTATTTTAATATTTGGTTTGAGAAACAGAGAATGTTTTATAACCCAAAAATGCTTAAATGTAACATTTGATGCCACCAATGGCACAACGCTTATTAATAACCAAAAGCAACACAAGTTTTGGGATGATACAGTGTTTTTCCCCCCAAATTCAAATATGAACATTCTGGTTTACATTAAATTTCATTATCTGACTTAATATTGTGCAGAAGGTTCAGTATTCATCCAAATCCCAAGTCCTTGGATTTGGTACATACCTAATTGTGCATACAATATATGGTTTATGAATATGATCCCTCATGTGTGTATTCCCTCAGACAACACAGCTATAGCCAAATATTTTCCCCACAATGTGTGTGAATTATGGTGTAGCTAGTTGAGACAAATCTCCCTTATTTGTGATAAAATATATACTATAATTGATACAAAACCATATAATTAAAATTGACATATTCTAGGAATGATCCACATGTAAATCAATATATAAATCAATTTACAAATCAATTTAGGAACACTCATCACTAGAGTTCACATGTATGTTCACAATATATACGGATGGAGTTCAAGGGATTCTATTTATATTTATACTTTTTTAGGACTACATGTGGACTCTCTAGTGGCAGGTATTCCTGAACCGATTTATAAATTGATTTATATATTGATTAATATGTGGATTATTCCTAGAATATGGTGTTTTTAATTATGTTTAGTTTTGTGTTAAATCACTTTATAGTATATATTTTATCACAAATAAGGGTGATTGGTCCCAGCGAGCTTCACCATAATTCACACACTGTGGGGATAGCATTTTTAACCAACAGGTGCCTTTTAATATAAATGGGATTATGAACAATGATACATTGTTTAAGGGGCAGATTTACTATTGGTCGAATTCGAGGGTCGAATTTAAAACTTTCAAGTTCAAATATCAAATTTGAAGGGTTTCACCGCAATTCAATCAATAGAATGATCGGATAAAAAAAATTTGATTGAACGATTCAATTGTTCGAATTGAACGATTAAATTGTTTGAACGATTTTAACCATCCAACCAACCATTTAACGATTTTTTTATTCAATCTAAAAATATCTTTTTATCTCTTTATATTCAAATAGAATTTTATTAAAATTATTTGAACCATTCAATTCCAAATTCGATGGTCGAAATGGCCACAAAAAATATTCGAAAATTCATTCGAATTTCAAATCAATCATGTGAATTTAATAAATCTGCCCCTAAGTGTTGAAAGGTGGGGGCTTATCGTTGCCATTTTAAGATACAAATATGTTTGATTGTTGCTTCCTGGTCTAGAAAAGGGCCAATGAGCTCCTTGTGTGGGTAACTGTATGTTTGACATGCTTTTAAATTATGTGCCGCATATTTTTTCAAAAAAATGCTATTAAAATTTTTTTTAATAGAAATGTTAAAGGGCAAATAAAGTCTAAAATAGAATAATGTTAGAAATGCTGTATTTTGTATACTATGGGGCAGATTCACTAAATTCACATGAAGAATTCGGAGTTCGATCGAATTTCAAATGGATTCGAATATGAACTTTCAAATATGCAAATTAGGCAAATTCGACCATCGAATATTCAAATTTAATTTTATTCGAATATTAGACTATTCGATAGTTGAAGTACTTCCCCTTTAAATTTTTATTCGACCACCTAGTTCGCCAGATCAAAGCTACCGAATTGGGTATCATTATTTTTGATTGGAAAAAAAAAATTTGATCGATCGAAAAAATTGTTCGAATCGATCGAATTTTTCCTATTCGATCATTCGACCAATCGAATTGCGGTAAAATCCTTACGAATTCAATATTCAAATTCGAATGATTTTACTTCACATACTATTCACATGGTTGAATTTAAAAAATTTTTCAATCTGAAATTCGACCATTGATAAATATGCCCCTAAATGTAAACATGAACTTACAGCACCAGAAGGCTAATAAGGCAAGTGATTTAGTTTTCAGATTTGGCGCAGGGGGCTGTCATCTTGTAACTTTGTTAGAGATCTCTGCAATACCAAGACTATGCAAATTCTTAGTGTGGTCTGGGCTTCAGTTGGGAGGTTAAGCTTAGGGATATAAATGATAAAAACAGCACAAGTCAAATAATATCTGCCATAGAAGCCAATACAGCAAGGCTGATTAATAATCAGAATATACAGACTGCACTGGGTCTGTGGATACAAATCTCTACACAGTCACTGGCTATTTTACAGGGAAACAGGCAAAGCTGCTTGAGTTCTGGGATGTAAGGTGGGGGGTCACGGTGAACCATTAGGTTTGTGAAGAAATTACCAAAAACACAAGATATCTTGTGAAATACTCAAAAGGTGTATTTAAAAGTTATATGAAAAGAAGACGCAACATTTCGGTCCACACAGGGGACACCTTTTGAGATATATAATGTCTCCCACAGGAGAATAGCTGTTACACAATATGCTTACCCTTGTATACTTCCCTTACCTTGTTGAGTGCATGCACTGCTATACAACCAGCATTGATGTCCCGTAAATCTCGCTCTGCATCACATCGCAGATCATTAGATACACTGAACCTATGAGAAATAATGAGGGGAGAATGGGTAATTACATCACAATAGAAAAAAAGGGAGAACAAGAAACAAGAGGTTGGAAAATTTGGCAGAAAAATTACAGCTCATAATAAAAAGATAAAAAAAATCACACAAATATCTTACCAGAGTGCTTTTTTTCTTCCCCTTAAAACATTTTCCAGGATAATTCCAGAGACTGTCCTTCCCTTTCCCACTCCAGCTCCATCTCCAATAAGAAAGCCAGCCCGTTGGCCACTTGGTAGGATAACTTCATGTTGCTTTAGGAAAACAGTAAAAACATAACAATGAGCATTGGTTTCTTTCATTTGCCTTTCAGTTTGACTTTATGACTCCAAACTCACCTGGCAGGCATATACTATAGCTTCCAGCTGCAATGCTGAGAGAAGGCCTTGTTCAATAATACAGCTCGGCAGAGTCAAAGAGTAGGATATATCTGGAGGAGGAACACTAGATAGGGTGCTGGTCTCTACCACTCTGTCAGGATGCTGCTTACCAATTTTAGCTGAAACAAATTAAGATTTTAAAAGGTTGGTTTAAAGGAGTATTTCTATATAAGGTTTTTAAAGTAACTTGCAACATTCTGGTCACTTGCAAACCTAATACAAGAACAGAAATTTCCTATCTAGACATTGTGGGGGACACAAATCTCCTTTCTGGCATAACTGATGTGTGCCTGGTATGGAAAGGGCATAGCATTACTTATTCCTTGATATAATAGTAAACAAATTCCAGAAAATCACTGCTTCTCTCAAACTGCTCTGGCCATGAGAAAAGCTTCAGGCTAAAACCAGAAGAAAGCTGACCACACCATTAGAGATTTGCTCATTTTCATCATCACAAAATTAGCTATGCCAAATTTAGCCACCCACGTGGAAACTTAGTAAAGTGTTCATCCCCGAATATGTTGACTGGCATAATTGTGAATGGCCATTGTGAAATGGACAGAATAAAAGCCTTGCAATTGAATTTTTTTGTTCTTATTGAGCGTTTTTATTTTTGCAGTTACCACTCTGGCAACATGGATAGATGAAACACGGCAAATACTTTGACCAAAAGTAATTCATAAGTCACCCAAATGGTGGGCCAGACAGGTCTGTTCCAACTGTTTGACACCCGGGGGAAAAATGCGGTAGTCTGTGTAGACAAGTCATAAGATTATTGCAATGACAGCAAAGACTGATCATATATTGGTCAGAGAGACCAATAAGTGGTGCTCACAATCTGTATGATGATCTCCAACAATTCAAATGTGACATCACTGTGCCATCCAAATGACATAGAACCACAGGTCCCAGTATGTGCAGACATGCATTTTATAAAAAAGCATTTTCAGGCATGAGATTATGAAAGACAGGCAAGGAAATGTCTTACTTTGTTTGGCATGCAACCTAGCTATGGCTAGATAACCTCCTCTGTGCCCCTCTTGAATTATTCCCAATAGTATATTTTACCTGAGAATCACCACAGAGTGATACTACACTAGCAATGGATTACTTCATGAGTCAACGAAGGCTGTAATTAATTGCACATATGCCTTATCTCTTAAAAGGGGACTACTTCATTGAACAAAATCACTGATTTCCCTCAATGTCTGAAAGTAAAAACTGACTTAGTATAAAAAGTGTATACATACTAAAGTCACATATACTAACATTTAGATGGCACATAGTCAGCATACGTTTCAGTGTGCCCTAATTCTTCAGTGTCCTCATCTTCCTCTTCCTCCTCTTGGGGAAGCTGTGGAATGACAAACAGATACACAAATGTTATGGTTATGTCAATAAAATAGTTTTCACTGAATAAATAGCCTTTTCTGTTCCTCAATCTCACCCTTTCTTGTGTAGAGGCAGTATTGATTATCGCTGCCAAATCTTCAAAAGTTTCCAAAGATGGAAGGGAAGGGTTGGGATGGAAGTGCTATGGTGAAAAAAAAAGAGGGCACAAAGTGTATAGAAAACATAATACATAACAACAAACAAGTTTTATCTTATATACAACTACATTCAACTTTGTTCAACATGAGCACAGCATAAAGTGTTGTCCAGAACCTTAATGTTATGTGACTTGTGGAGTGAACAGAGTGGGTGGTGCAACTGTTTGCAAAAGGGACCCAGTGTTGTGAGGACTTCCAGCTTGTTGCAATATGAGGACAATAAATATATTTGTTGTGACATTTTAAACTTTTTAATTTAGAAAATAAAATAATTTATACTGATTCACTAGGGGAATATGTATCTTTATTCCAGGGGCCAGCACTTCATTTCAGAAAACTATGTATGGCCTGGGGCCCAGCTCCTCCTACACTGTCACAGTAACAATATAGGCAGCAGTAGCTTCAGATACGTCTGCACTAGTGAGGTGCACAGAAGGGGCACACAAGTGTGAGGCTATGGTGCTGTAGTCAGAAGCTGGGCACTGTAAGGTTGTTGGTGGGGTGGGCACAAGTTCAGCCCAAACCTCCCACGGCCAGAGAACATTGTGTGGAAGTTGGCCTGAATCCATCCGACCCGCGGGTTCTGCCAGGCCGCACATGACTAATCTGCGCATGTGTTTCCCTAGGCAATGTCAAAGAACTCTCTCTCTCTTGCTGGCATCTTCTGCTGTATTGCAATCTGTAGTCTTTTGCAGTATGCTCTGATTTTCTCTTTTGTTACTTGTACACCTAAGCATCAAAAGTGAAGAATCTTTGTACAGTGTTTTCTGATTTTCTCTATTTCTAGCCGCGGACATCATTTTACTTTGCAGCCTATAAATGGAGAGTATGGGCAAAGAAGGTGTCACAGCACGCATTCTTTTGCAAGAGCTAGAAGCTTCGACCCTGATCTGTCCAAGTTAACTCACTGAAAATGGTTTGTTCGCAAACACTACATAGTAAGCAATTTTACATTATTAAATGAGTTTCAGATAACACTTACCTGAATTGGTCAAAGGAACGCATATTGGTGTCTAGAACAACTAATGGTTTAAAATGTTGGATGATTTCCTTAAAGCAATGACACACAATGCTATTTGTCGCCCAGAGTTTTGTGGTGGCTACAAATCGCCAGAAAGTACCCTGCCATAGACAATGCTGGGAATTGAGTCTGCTAAAACACTGAAATGGCATGATTTCTCGAATATGCATAAATAAATTTTTTAAAAATTACACGAACGGAGTGATTTAGATGGGACAATTCCCAGTATTGTCTATGGCAGCTTAATTTCTAGTGCTTTGTAACCATGACAAAAAGTATGCTACAAATAGCACTGTGTCATTGCCCTTACCGCTCAGTTGAACTAAAGAAGCAGCATTTTCAAAATGACTCATCTAGTTCAGATGCTTAAGAACTGTCAATACTAGGTACTTTATTTCATTACCTAAATTAATAAAATCCTTTGCAGGCATTCATAGCGAAGACATTTTTTTGTGTATCTGTGGCATACACTCTTAGCATACTCACATGGGAATTGCTAAGATCTTGAGGTGGTGTGTTGATATCCCATAAGGTCGGTACCCTATCCAGACCTTCTACTGTCAAGAATTCTTGGGCATCTCTAATATCTGATAAAGAATCTGGCGAAGATGGAAGGAGGGAGTGGTCGGAGAAGTCATTGGTCAGGGATGGTTCCTAAAATTAAAGGAGAAAAAATTGAGTTCAGACTGAGTGGTTTAAAAGAACAAATCTTAGTTTCTCATTTCAATACAAAGTCAGTGAACATTCTCTGTAAAAGTATAT
>JAMBMQ010000068.1:94708-109736 GCA_024363595.1 Xenopus borealis | reverse complement strand
TGGTCTTTTTTCGTTGTATTCTAACGAATTTTTTAAAAATAATTTTTGATGTTACTGTTCTTTTAACCTCAAAGTAATTGAAGCACAATCACTTAGTTAAGAGGGCAAAACATACACAGAGCCAAGAAAAAGTTCTTCTAGCATTGAATCAACAGGGGACCCAGAAAAAGAGTTATACTGAGGGGCATCATTATTAATACTGGTGATATTTGTCTCCAGTGTTAATAAATATGCCCCTCAGTTGCCCATAGCATCCAATCAGAACCTCGAATGTTAATAAATATACCCCTTGTTAGACCGAGAGGTATAAATTATTGTACATACAGTGTCAGCTGGTAAGCCCCTGGCTTAGTGGCTATATAAAAAAATAAATACATATATCAGTGATACAGCTTTTGGGTGACCCAACAGGAATTTTCATATGCAAAGCTCACATTTATCATCCAGAGACCCAAAGATGGCAAGTAAAATTACAGTGATAGTTTAGTCCTCCACTAATAAAGAAATTAGGATTCCCTACCACTAATATGCTTGGGTGCCCAGTTTTGTTGCCATTGTTACGACCAGATTGTGCAAAATGGAACCAACTTTCAAACTTGATGCCAAAATTGGTTATGTCTTCCCATTGTTTTGTGTTTCTGGAGAAGCCCAGTTTATTTGGTATAAACATACAGAGGCTCTTGTCTCGATATATCAATTTGCACCTAGGTAGTAATCTATGGGTACCAACTAAATTGTGCATTCATTGCTCTACTTGCAGCTGGCTGAAAAAAAGTCAGTGACTTGGTTACTGCCTAGGAGTATCAACAGTGTTGATAAATTAGCCAAATGGTGCCTGAATTATACTCCTTCCTGCTGAAGGACGCATATAGACATTTAAGGGGAGAAGACATAAAACAGAAATTATTGACTTGAAAACCTTACCACTAGTGTGATATTAATAGCTATAAAAATCTTTATATCTTGTGGTTTGGGTGCATCCAGCCCTGGACCCCATGCTTAAGGTCTAGAGCAGTCCTACTTAAAGAGATTCACATATGTACAATATATGTACAGGTAATCACAGGTCGGCTGCCGCTGGCCTGAGCCTATAACTAAGAAGAATATCACCACCAAATACCAGCCATTATAGCAGTGCACTCCAGGGCTTCTTAAAAATCTAAAGTAAGCGATTCTTAAGAAGTCCTACTACAAGTTCATATTTCCCCTTCTCTGGATCAACTTAAACTGAGCTGAAAACTTGATGGACTTGTTTCTTTTCAAAATAGCTTACCTCAACATGTAGATGAAAATACAGCCTCGAAGAGTATACAGCATGCTTATGCATGCTAGAATTCCTGATGCAGGGCAACTGAAGCATACAGAGCTTTTCTTAACTAAAAGGTTGAAGCCTTCTTAATATACTGTTGTTGCTTATAAATATGCACCTTGTAATACAAATCCCCGTAAATATATATGTTTGTCAGTTTTAACAAATGTTAAAATTTAGTCATCTATTTAGAAATGCTACCCATATTTAGAAATACCGGTAGCTTTCACCCAATCCGAGGTCAGATAGTAACAGCTCTACACTATACTAACAAATTCCTCAGTAGGCTGTTTATTGTGCAACAGTGCAAGTCTGCAAGCAATATTTATATAATTTTCTTACTGATGCAGAGGCTATATGATGGTTTAATGATGATCTATATAAGATACTCTTTCTGTCCTGTCTTTGCATCTGTCCTAAGGGTTCACATAACTGGCACCACAGTCATGGGAGCACAACTCTTATTTTGATGTAAAAAATTTGGAGACCTCAACATGTCAAATATTATACCTCTTACCATTTTCTAGGTTACATGTAGCCAATGTCCACAGCTCCTCTGAACAATCCTCTTCCTCAGTTAAGCATTGAGCTTCAACACAGAGGAAAAGGAGTACAAGCTGACAGAAACATTGTTCAGGGGTCAAAACCAAAGGGAAAAATACCCTGCAGCTACAATAGCTGACCAGGACTACATAAAAAACATGTCTAATATAAGCACATATTGCTCTTATTCCAACTTCCAACTCTAAATATTGTAAGTATAGTGAAAATTCTAATTACAGGCCTTAGCATGTGACAAAAAAACAGAAGGATGCGTTCACTTGACATCAACAGGCTAAACATTAACGTGAGGGGGCCTAAGTCAGGATGAATAGAACCAAGAGAATACAAGGTACACTTTAGACATGACCCACCTGATAGTTGAAGTAGTTGGATGCAGAGAAGGAAGAAGAGTAGCTCTGAGCGGCAGAGTCTTGAAAAAGGCTTGATTGCACTGGGTTATTAAAAAATGGTCTAAGAAGGGAAGAAAATATTATGAGGTTAGAGGTTAAAAGCAACTTAAGAGAAGGTTCTAAAGAAGGTAACACAAGAGGAATCTGGGAAAAAAGCTAGGATGACGCGAGAAGCAAAAAAAGGTAGAAGAGGCACATCTGTCAAACATGAAATTGACATTATACAATAAGAAAGAAGATAGAAACAGGACTTTAAAAGATGACAAACAACGGAAACAGGGACACAAATAAAAAATAGTATGATATATAAAAAGTTTGGCAAAACTTGGGTTGAATATTGGATAAGAAAGACTGCATCTATGTAGGTATGTGAGTGAAATATTTGTGCCCCTTCCTAAGATATGGTCTATATGATAATGTCATTTTAGTCAGGACAGAATAAAGCCACACACATTGCAGACTTAAAGCAAGACTTAATGGTAAAAACACTGAAGGATGTAAGGCTAATGCTGTACAGGGCTGATTCTCGACCTGCATTTAATCAGCTCTTCTACTTGAATCAGCCTTCTCATGTGTGAGTATGCATTTTGGCACCGAAATATGCTTCTTATTCCTGTACCCAGGCCAACACAGTCACTCCACGCACAGGCACATGAGAAGGCTGATGCAAGGGGAGTGGCTGTTTCTCAGTCGATGTTCCCAGGTTGAGAATCATCCCACTGTGGCTGCAGCCTAAAGGCAAACGATAAAGAAAACACAAGACAAAAGAAAAATCTGCAGTAAGAAAGAAGGGGGTGTGGGACAAAGAGAAAAAATAGAGAGAGGAGAATAGATGGTATACAAGAGCAAAACAGAAGTGACGACTATACATGGATTGACATCAGCTGCCAATTCAACCTCTTATGAATGAATGTGTAGCTGAAAGCCAAGTTTATGGGACCAAAAATCACCTTCCCATTAGATAACTGACTGGTGCTCATTCAGATAGGGACAGGGTGGAAAAGCCCATCTGCCTTGAACCACATAAATCTACGTAAACATTGTAAACATAGAATGCCCACTATCACCCAGGCTGATCTAATTGTACATCAGGAGTAAATGTTCAGATGAGCAAATTTCAGCACATCACGAGGATTGCTGATTTCGTTAAAGGTCCACTTATTTGGCCAGGTCACCAGCATGTATGGCCAGTGTATATGGTTTTAGAAAATGGAATAACGATGTAAGCAGAGGTGTAACTACCAGTGGGGCAGCGGGTGCAATTGCACCAGGGCCCCCACCCACTTGGGGCCAATCGGAGGCACAAAAATGGTTATGGCAGGCTGTTATCTAGGTGGAGATTTTACCGCACACATGCCATCAACACTCCAGCATTCAATTTATAGAGGTAAGGGTAGCCATCCTGTACCGGGGCCCACCAGGGAGTAGTTACACCACTGGATGGAAGGGATACAGCACTGAAACATGGTGTGGTGAGGGGAAGTTTATGAAAAAAAAATTTGGGCAACAACCAAGCAGATAGAAACACAGGATATTTGATAGATACATTAGAAGGATAGAAACCAGATGAATGGATATTTGGAGGATGGCTGTTGTAGAAAGCCAAGCATTAAGTGACAGAAAAGCAAAGTATGATAATGCAAAAACCAAGTAAACAAAAATAAATGTGAAGAAAAAAGTATTTGCTGGTGCTGATCACAAAATGTTGGCATCAATAAGAAGGCAAATAGGCAAAGGAGGAACTTACTGACTTGGGCTGGTGAGAGAAGCATGGGGCAAGCAATGAGCAGGTGAATATGGGTAATGTGTCCACAGGTTGCCAGCTGGTGATGAGGTCTGAAATCACAGCAAAGGGGCATCAGAAAATATTTCACACTTCTGGTAATCTTTAAATGTGTACCCCACTAGCAGAGAAGGATACCATATGTTTACAAATGCCTCGAAAAAAAAACTTTATGTCACACATACTCCTCATTTAACACTTCCCAGCTGCATAAAGTTCTGAAATATCCTTCTGCTAAAGTACTGCTCACTTTCTAATTACTTTTTTTTTTTAATTCACAAATAGGTCTGTTGCTACCTTTTCTGATGCATATGAGATGATATTACATACCATCGTTTTTTAACTGATCGCAAGCTGGACAAAAATACTCTGTACATTCCTGAACTTAGCCATCCTGGAGGTTTGTGGTTTCTGAACCAAGCTACTTCTTGGTCACTGTATATTGTATGGGTATATCCTGCAGATGTATTTAGACAATAGCAATAAACTAGTACAGTAGCCTGGAAAATATTCCTCACCTCAGATTCAGGCTGGCTTGGTTGGTAAAGCATAGCAGCTGCTGGGCTCATTCCGTCGACTGCGTGCTGTGGCTCAGGATATGTGTATCCACCCCCCAGGTCCATCACAGATAGTGTGCAGATCATTAGGGTCCCTGCTGCTGCATGGTGTCAGTGATTAGGGTGGAATTAGGGTGCACAAGACACCTACTGAAAAAAAAAGTTAGATGTAAGTGAGCTTTACAGAATGGCCAACCAAGTGCTACAAGAAAAAAAAGTAAACATGAATTATAGACAGATCCATGCCATATCAATCCAAACTTAACTAAAGGCCAATAGTTGTTGTCATTGGACAGATCAACCAGCAGGCTAAATAGACAGAAATCCTACATGCGGCCATACATGGTATAGATACCTTCTGATTGTTCTGTTTGATTGTTATGATTGTGCCCATATGGTCAGAACTACATTAAGTGAAATTAAGCTGCTCTTCCTTTTAGATTCCTTATATAATTATTATGTTAAAATTTTCAGACCTGCCTTATCCACAAACCAACCAGTATCAATAGAACAAAGATTCTGGTTGAGATTGTCTGCCCAATGTACTGATAAACTATACACTGTTATTCATCCGCACCCCCTAACAACCCATCACCAGCCAAATTTAATAAAGATATCGACCTGGATGTACAGACAACTCCATAATTGAGAATTTTTTAACAAGAGAGAAAAGAAGAGTTATACAATGTCGCAACATCCACATATTAAGATAAAATGTGTCCAGAGGAAGTTATTTAATTATATAATGTGCGTGCAAAATGAATTGTTAACGTAGTTCATTTTGTTACAATAAATAAATAAATAGAAATTCATAAAGAGTGTTTCTCATTATTGTGAAAAATAATTACATTGGGATTCAAAATTGATTACGTGTAAAGTGTTTATGTGCATAAAGTGCCTTGGATAATTAATCTCAGTTGCTCCATAACTAAACCATGTTTTGCAACGGTATTGTTAGGTAAATCAGTTAAAACATAAGCTTTAATTTAATCAAAATTTTAAAAAAGTAAAGGGGAAAAGAGAATGCCTAGTTCATGGGTTTTTAAAGGATGCATTCATCTGAGTTTATATGTAAGGGGTATTGATTAATTGTATTGGCTAAGGTAAACCCTCTCAGGTGACAGTATCCGACCATATAACCCTCTAAATAACCAACTTTTTATCCAATGTATATTCAGTGGTGGCAGGGAGGGTGTGACATCAATTAAAATACTTGCTGGAACTATCTGTATTCAGTACATAGATATGCCATTATAAATTCAATATAGCTGGTCTGACCGATATGTCTGGGAATTGTGAAGCTACCACTTTGTCCTCTCAGAGGCAGCTAGGTGAACTGTGGCCCTGATATGAGTTCACAGACAATCGCAGAGAAGCTAGGGCAGAGAAGTAACAAATGGTTAATCTATGGCATAGGTTGGTTGAAAATACATCGCGAGAAGTGATGCATTTCAATTTAAGTCCAGCAACATTAATCGTCACACTCCCCCCTACCTTCAATTAAATAGCCTCCCCCGACTGCATGAAGGCAGAAAAAAACGTTTTTAAAAAAGAGCTCTGAGCCAGATGCACGTTTCGCCTAAAAGGGCGTTTGTCAAAGGCAAGATGGCCCCAAATGTACAGATAATTGGGCAAAGCATATCGGTATGTGCACAATTAGCTTAAGGGTAAGGGTACAAAGATTTACCGGATTACGGCTCCATTGACAGAGTCAATATAATAATAAATACATCAAGATTTTTCAATGTTTAGCAATACCTTGAGATTCACTCTACACAAAATAAATAACATGCCTAGCTAATGCACATACAGTCACCGGCTTTGTCCAGCATGTATGTCCTACTTAGCGTTCGTTACTTGAGTTCTGCATAGCTACAAGCAGAAATCAGTATGCAACAGTCATATCAATCTGGGTCTAAGCCTTGGACGTCTCATTAAACTTCTATATCACCAATCCATTTATAAATCAGTATACTACTCAATAAAGGATTTAAATATGAACAGTAGGACTATCCCTGCACTAAGTGCTGAGCTGCAAGCAAATACTGGAATAACCTCTTCCTCATTTTCTTATTGAGCAACATCTTTTGTACTGACAAATGAAACTTTTCACAGCCTAGAGGAAAGCTGAAAAAAGATCATCACAAAGACTTAGGCAGAGGAAATGGATAGGCTAATCTAACATTTGAATTTAGGCAATGAAAATTCTAGAAATAAAGTACGGCTGAACCATGATAGAAATAATGTACTGTAATGTTTAATGTACTGGGGTTACCAGCTGCTACAGTTTTTGCAGTGGGATAGTCAGAAAACAACATTTAAATTGTTCAATGTGGTTGAATTGTCAGTAGCCTACGCTTATACTGTTTAACCTGTGTGATATTGGAGTTGCAGCAGCCATTTAAAAAAAGTGCAAGAAGTTGCCAACAGTTTACAAAGCTTTATGTGCTTAGAAGGTGGTGGTAAAGAAGAACTTGCAAGACTCCTAAAATAGGCTGAAAGCCAACTAAAAATGCATCCACCAAGAAATGCTAATCTTAACAAAGGCATAACCACAGTGTTGAGGTCCATGATTGTGTGGAGCTTTGCCCGGCTGACCACCAACAAAATGAGCCAAAAATTAAATCATGCTATGGGCTTATGGAAAACCATTGGAAGATGACTACAGGCCAACAAGGACCTCACCCAACATGATTAACTAGGTAGGCATCTTTTATTGACGACCCAATCACAAATACTAAGGTCTATTATCCTACCTATTATATTCAACTCACACTCAGTCCACTGAGAAGTCCTCTGTATAAACAAAACCCATCCATTCCCATAGTTCCAGCCTTTGTTGGGCTTTGAGGAAAGGAACAGCTAGTTATAGAGATTTTTTTAAACTTTTATTTAAAACAACAGGCAAAAAGTATGTTAACACAAGCTTTAGTAAATGAAGTAATCCAGTGTACAAGAATCCTAAAGTTAGAGCCAGGCAGGGCAGAAATTAGCCTGCTGAAATCCCCAGGGAGCATGGGGCAAGTAAAGTATGGCACACCCAGTGAGTATAGGGAGGCAAAGTATTGCATACACAAGGAGCATGGGGAAGGCAGAGTAAGGCACATACAGGGAGCATACAGCAGGCAGAGTATGGCACACTCAGGGAATATAGGGTTGGCAGAGTATGGCACACCCAGGGAGCAGGCAAAGTATGGCACACATAGGTAGAATGGTGCATACATAGTATGGCACACGCAGGCAGAGTAGGACAGGCAAAGTATGGCACACACATAGAGCACATGGCAGGCAGAGTAAGGCACATACAGGGACCATACAGCAGGCAGAGTAAGGCACACCCAGGGAGCATGGGGGCAGAGTATGGTACATCCAAGGAGCATGGAGTAGGCAGTGTATGGCACACCCAGGGAGCATACGGCAGTCAGAATATGGCACACACAGGGAGCATAGGGAAAGTAAAACAGAGCAGGAGACAGGGAAACCTATAAGGACCACTCTAAGATGAACAGTTAAGACTGTGCTACATACACATGTACAGTATGGTACATACAGGAAGCATAGGACAGACAGACCACAGTGCACACACAGGGAGCTTAGGGATGGCAGAACAGATCAGGAGACAGGGAAACCTATCAGGATCACTCTAAGATGTACAACATATAGCAGTGATCCCCAACCATTAGCTCGCGAGCAGCATGTTGCTCTCCAACCCCTTGGATGTTGCTCCAGTGGCCTCAAAGCAGGTGCTTATTTTTGAATTACTGGCTTAGAAGCAAGTTTTGGTTGCATAAAAAACAGATGTCCTGCCAAACATTCTCTCCTGTAGGCTGCCATATAGGGGTTACCAAAAAGCCAATCAGAGCTCTTATTTGACATCCCCGTGGACTTTTTCATGCTTGTGTTGCTCTCCAACTCTTTTTTAAATTTAAATGTGGCTCACGAGCAAAAAACGTTGGGGACCCCTGACATATAGTGACAGTACTGGTGCCCCTTCAGATTGTATAAGTGTAAACAATGCAACCAATTACATGTGGTAACAATACAGGGGATTACAGACTGACTTTGTGGTTTAAACAATGCAGGGGCCAGTTACTCTCAGTACTGATACATTTTAAGTCTTACATATGGTAAGCAGACACAGCAGGCATACTTTCATGTGGGGGTCCACACAAGGGGGGTCGCAGGCTGCCAGTTGGACAGTCCTGTTCTAGTCTGTTTGCATCTGGGAGCCTTGCATCAGCTCCACTGCAAACAGACTCTGCAGATTTCGGTTCGAAATGCAAAGTCTGTGCCAAAGCTGACACAAGGATTCCTGAAATGACCATACAACAAGATTTGGCTAGCGGTCGGGGGCTGAAATCAGCCTGCGGATTTCAGCAGGCTGATTTCTGCCCCATCTGGCCCTAGCTTAACATCATAGCTCTGCATGCAGTCCAGTGAAGCTTATCTAGAAACAAGCTGAACAACCTAGCTGTTTGGGTGTGTAAACACAAAACAGAAAGAAAAAGTATTAAGCAGTGCGGTCATGAAGTCATTCTAAACACTACAAAAGTTAATCAGTCTTGTGTTTGTCTGTTTGGTAACGTGCTCACATCCATTTCCAAACTTTTATAAAGTTTCTAAAATGTGTAGAGCAATGTTTGGATGTTGACCCTATCAATATCATAAATGACATGAGAAATCTGACACCCCCAGTAAGTGCGAGGAAGGAAGCTTGGGGAATTCCCCAGGTCTCTGGAATAAAGGAAATGGTCTAAAACTGCTGCATAACCAATATGATGCTCTGGGAAGCGCATACCTGTCAATATTCAAGGCACTCACATACATAACGCCAATGACACACTGTGCACTCTGTAGCTGTCTTGACTACAAAAGGCCAGAAAATTCCCTGCCAAAGTCAATACTGGGAATAGTCTCGCCTATAACAGTCAAATTGCATAATTAATCTGAAATGCCTTTGTATGCATTTTTGAGCTATTACGTGATTTGAGTGTATGACAGTGTTGTTGCCCTAGAAGAAGATTCCTAAACAACTATGCGTTTAAGATCATGCCATATATTTAAATTAAGCATAAATATGTCATTAGCATTTACATATTTATATTTAGCAATATATGGAGATAGATAAAATTATATGACCCCTCACCACATAGCATTCTTCTTACATACATTTTTCAAACTCTTTGGGTTGCAGGGTCATAGTTGCAGGTTCTTTGGGTTCACAAAAAGGTTAAAGAAGCATAAAATGTTAATTTAACACTGCTACAGTTTCATGAGTAAACATAATAGTTATCTCCTGTTATGACAAATAAGGGTCTGACCAAAAGTTAAACTGGCCATACATAGGGAGATCCGCTTGTTTGGCGATGTCAAACAGACAAGCAGATATCTCCCCAATATGCCCACCTTGAGGTAGGCGATATTGGGCTGATCCAAAAAGAGAAGAATATAGGCGGTTGGATTGAGGGCCACATCAACAAATGCAGTCCTTGATCCATGGGATTTTTAAACACGCCCAGTCGACATCTGCCTGACTTTTGGCTAGATATCGATTGTGCCCCCTACACTGCCCAATAAGCTGCCTACTTAATCAGTCTGCAGCTTTTTTCAGCTCATGTATAGGGAGCTTTACCCCACAAAGGGGGTTGGAAACCAGATTTAAAAAAAGCTACTTTTTAGAATTTCCTATAAATATTTAACACTAATACCATTTGTAAAGGAGAAGTCTACCCTCCTTGCTCTAAATTCCTCCCCCCCCCTCAGGCCCTCATCTGCCTGCCCCCTCCATGTCACAGCTCCGGCCCCTGCTTGGTCTCCACCAGGGTAAAAGGTGGCAACCCAAAAAGATCCATTATTTGGATCTTCAATCTTTAAGTCTACTAGATAATCATATATACATGAAAAACCCAACAGGCTGGTTTTACTTACAATAAGAATTATATATTAGTTGGAATCAATTACAAGGTCTGTTTTATTATTACAGAGAAAAAGGAAATAATTTAAAAATTTGCATTATTTGGATAAAATGGGAGTCTACAGGAGACAGTACAATGAAGAGTTTGCTATTTCCCCAATTTTCTCCTAATAACAAATGGCCTGAGTATGGCTGGTGGTCGGCACCTCTCCCAATATGCGTACAAAAACAGAATATCAAACTTCAAAGCCGGTGAAGTGGGGAGATCCCCTACGTGTTTATTAGCCTCTTGATGCAACGTTTTGGGGGCCTGCCCCTCAGAAGGGGCACGCCCCGAAACCTTACATAGAGTGACTAATAAACAGGGAGACAGCCATTCTGTAATTCGGAGCTTGATAAGGGATTTCCAGATAACAGATCCCATACCTTAGTTTTAAGATGTAGTACCTTGTTAGCCATTTGAAAAAATAGAGAAAATGTATAGTTTGGTAAATTTTATTGACTAACTGAATAAGTAACAATTGCAAGCTTTTGGAGCACACAGGCCCCTTCATCAGGCAAAAGTTTGCCTGACAATTGTTACTTATTCAATTAGCCAATAAAAGATCCCATACATGTATTGCAATTGGTGCTGAACTACTGCTTGATCCACTAAAAGAATAAACTACTTTTATACTTCCAAGTAATATTATCCTCTGGAAAAATCTTAAAATATATTATTGTTCTGTATAATAATGTCGGCTACTGAGATATTAAAAAAAAAAAACAAATAGGTTTTGGTTTTATTCACAGGTCCAATTAAAAAAATGAGAATACCCAAAGCAGGAAAGGAACTTATGCTGAGGCGTTTGTGTGAACAGAAAAGAAATACCATTAAGAAACTGGTGTTGCCAGCGTCGGAGTTAAAGGTGTGAATGGGTGGGGCATACAAAGTATATTTGGCCTGTCAAAATCCAGTCCACCAATACCTTCCAGTGTTATGGGTAGTGAAGTCATAAGATAACAGAAATGACACTTCTTTTTTTAGGTTTAGTTTCAGCATTTGGCTATTATTTTACAATTTCAGCAAGCTAGCATGAGCAGAAAGAAAATATGGTACAACACAGTGTCCAGTGTAGAGCATCCTTAAAGGTCCCCATAGACACAAAGATTTTTCTTTTTGCCGAACGACCGATTTTAGCGATTCTAGTTGATGGACACATCGTACGTTCAAACTACTGTTTCGAGATAATCGTGGTCTCACAATAGTGACTGGATCTTTTAAAGATCTTTACATCTATGGCCAGCTTTAGGTGTCCATACACGGGCTGAGTCGGCAGCTTATTGGCCCGTGCGTGGGGTCCTCCTAGGGGCTTACCCAATAGATGCCTCAAGGTGGGCATATCGGGAAGAGATACGCTTCTTTGGCGACATCGTCAAACGAGCGGATCTCACAGTGTATGACCACCTTTAGGCTTATTTCAGACCACCTTTAGGCTTATTTTCAGACTAACTGCAGAGAAATTAAGCAGGCTGATACTACTAAATTGTTCTAGTACCATATTACTGAAATTCCCCCAGCATAAATATTTTGCAAGTCCACTGCTTTGCAACTGAGCGCTGATCAGTAATTCAGGAGTCCAGCACTTTTCATATAGGGGTTACATGGAGGGATGAGCAATTCTATCGTGTTTCATACCCCACTGGGCACTTCATCAGAGTCCATAGGGGTTACATGGAGGGATGTGCAATTCTAACGCATTTCATGCCCCACTGGGCACTTCATCACAATGACTCTGACGAAGTGCCCAGTGGGGCATGAAACGCATTAGAATTGCACATCCCTCCATGTAACCCCTATATAAATAAAGCAGAGACCTTGATGTTAAAAGTGCCGGACTCCTGAATTACTGATCAGCGCTCAGTCACATAGCAGTGGACTTGTGAATTGGCCAGCAGGGAGGAACAGGTGTATCGCGGGAGCTGCGGTCAGAGAGGAGGATCGCCGAGATCCGATGAGCTACGCCATTACCGCATCTCAAATAGAAATAAATATTTTGCAATACTGCTTGATCCCAAAAAACACTCCCATGGATCACAGTGAGTAAAGTGTGACTGCCATTTGTGGCATACATCAGCACCAAAATCATCAGAATCATATGACTCAGTATGACAGATCCACATTAATGAGTATAGTGTTTAAAGGGGACTTATAGCTAGACCAGGGACATCCAACATATGCCTCACAGTTGAAAATAAAAGGCAACACCAAAATACTGTGGATGCAAGAAGTTGTGGAATTAAATTACTAACAATCGTCAAGCATAAAGCCATGAATAAAACTAAAGGCACTATATGATTTATCACCCAATGTAAAAAATACAATGGTAACAGTGACTCCATGTCATTTTGACAACACTGTCAGCATAACATATGGGATCATTTTAGCCAATGGTTCTGCTGGCAGTAACACTGGTCTACGGAGCCAAAGTAAAGGGAAATCATATTCTGTTTACATCCATAGATACGTGTCGGCTCGGCCGGCACCTATCTAGGTAACATATTTCCGATGTCGGTAGTGCTATCAAACACCTACCAGCCAACAGTTACTCTTTTCTCCGGATAGTCCCGGTTTTCTTAACACAGTCCGCAGTTCCGAATCGGTGTTTAAAAGACCCGCAGCGCCGTTACCGTCTAGCAACCTGATTCCTTCCGGACATCGAATCCGGACGTCACAAATCTCATGTCGCGAGACTGGAAGGTCACATGAAAAGTATAAAAGCGAAGTTACGTTGCACGTAGTTGCACTTTAGGATAATGGCGCTTTGAGAAGGAGTGTTGTATGTGTCAAGCAAGGATAAGAGGCTGTTGACACTCTTTTTTTTTTTTTTTTTTTTTTTTTTTGGTCATGGCGAGCCCTGGCTGTCCACTCATAAAGTTTTGTTTATTTTTTTTTTACTTGTACTTTTGTAGGGAATAAAGTTTTTTTTCTGTTGTGGCTGCCTGTTACGCCTGCTGATGCCAGTGCATCAACCCCCAGTGTCTGAGGCAGAGCTCACAAGTGTGCCGCTCTGTACAGCAAAATCGCTGTATATTTTCTGGAGGTTATCAGCAATGCACAAAGCCCTTGCTCTTAAAGGAGACATATAGGATAAATTGGGAGAAAAAAACAAATTTTGTAGGCAATCATAAGTAATGTGGTGTTGCTTTTATGTGGTGCTAAAAATGATCATCTTTGAAAATAGCCCCTTTATTGGAGCTCCCTATAGAATATATATGTTCTCTGATCTCTGTTTCCTGGCCACTATGTGTCAACATAAACACTGGGTAGGTATCCCCGCCCCCCATTCCGGACCAGAAAGTCCCTCCCCTACAGCCTATAAAATAACTCCCCTCCCAGGGCCAGGTGTCTTTTTTTTTTTTTTTTTCTGTCCTTTTTTTCTTGGACCAGTTTTTAGTTCTATCTGGCTCTAAAAAAAACCAAACCTTTCTTGTAAGATACATACCACTGTTTGGGCAGTAAGTAGGGTTGCCACCCAGCCGGTATTTTACCGGCCTAGCCGGTAAAACACCAGCCAAGGCCAGGGCCGGTATTACAAATTTACCGGCAATGTAGCTGTTAGACTTATTTTAGGGGCCGAATCCAAGGTTTTACCATCCGGGCTCAGAGCTAAGGTACATTTCCCTCTGTTCAAATCCAAATGGGCTAGAGGATCCAAGATAGTCTCTATTGCTTCCCTATCTTCTAGATTCTCTAGGTTGTACCCTTTTCTAGGAGAAGATACAAAGAGCTGGGACTCCCCTCCAGCTGTTGATTCAGCAGTCATTCACCTAGCCAAGAAGACTACTCTTCCTATTGACGATTCCTCAGTTCCTAAAGGATGCCATGGATAGGAAAGCAGAATCAGAGTTGAGGAAAGTTTTTCAAGTGGCTGGAGCTACCTGTCGTCCTGCAGTAGCCTTGATATCTGTGGCAAAATCCATCTCTGTGTGGATTGATAACCTGGATTCAGCCTTAAAGGAAGGGGCAGAATTGCAGGAAATTTCTGCAGGCTTCTCTGAGCTTAAGCAGGCTGCTACATTTGTTTCTGAAGCTGCTATAGATGTGACGTGGCTTACTGCTCATAACATGGCACTGTCTGTTTCAGCCAGGAGGGCTCTATGGTTGCGACAGTGGACAGCTGATACTCCTTCCAAGTTAAGTCTGTGTTCATTACCTTTTGAAGGGGAGAGACTGTTTGGGTCTAAATTGGATGACATTATTACTAAATCCTCAGGTGGAAAGAGTCTTTTTCTCCTATAAGAAAAAAGAAGCAAAAGACATCTTTTAAATCCTTTCTTTTTCGGGGATCTGGAAGAGGGAGAGGTTCTGTCACGGTCGGCACCCTAAACCAGAACAGATGCCATATTCCCTGGTCTCAGCTCGGTTTCACCAGTAGTGTGACCGCCTTTGGCTTCGGGAGGAGCCCTCATCTTACTCGGATGCCACCTGGACTTATCGAGAGGAACAAGGCGAGGAGTTCTGGCAAGCAA
>JAMBMQ010000068.1:35775-56964 GCA_024363595.1 Xenopus borealis | reverse complement strand
CAAATGGTTAAAGGGACCTCTGCCATTGATTTCTACATGACCTTGACAGGTTTTAGCTGATGTATTTTCAGATAAGGGCTTTTAGCAGCTTCAGGGTATAATAAATGTCAAAAAATTTTAGTTTTTTAATAGCCTGGGAAATTTACATTTTTAAAACTACCCTCGAAAAAGGGAGAACACTAGACCTCTAATAAATAACCACCTAAATGAAAAGTAAAACTTTCTGAAATATAAACGATGTATTAAGACTTGTTTTATTTATTTATTTATATATATATATATATATATATATATATATGTATAGTATATGGTAAACATGGTATTATGTGCACTGTATTCATACACTGTATCCCCCCCATTGTCTACTTAGGGAAAACAACAAAACAGAGAGATAACTCTGTATTTAACTAAGTAACTAAGTATTATCCGATGATGCCAACTGTGCCACTTGCTAGTGTGCCACTGTATTTTGACACAGTTAAAGGGGAACTATCGTGAAAATGAAAATTGACTTTAAGCTTCAGCATACTGAAATAATCTAAATACAATCAATTTAAAATTTTGTACGGTTTCTGAAATAATTAAGTTTATGTTCACTGTTCCTCTCTCAGCATCTGTTTCTCTTCATTCCCTCTTTATGCAGCAGTTGGGTGTCAAATAATCATTTATAGTTTGATCCACTATATCTATAGGGGGGGGGCTCCTTTTGCCTAGAAGATGTATTAGAAATCCTGTCTCTCTACATGAAGACAGTTAGATTTTGCTTGTGCTGGAATGTGCTCCAATTCATCTGCTAAGAAAGGAAACCCCCCTATAAGATATATTATATATAACTGTCAATGACATCTGACACCCAACTCTTGCAAAAAGACAGAATGAAGAGAAAACAATAGTGAACATTAATGGTAATTATTTCAGAAACTCTGCAGAATATTTAATTGATTGTATTTACAAAGTTTCTTATTTCAGTGTGCTGAGACTTATATTAAATTTTCAGTTTTGCAAAAGTTCCACTTTAAATAAGGATTACTGCCCACTCCACAAAGGACATCCAAAAGGGGTCTAACACTTGAGTTTTAATCAGTCAGTTTAAACTCAGTATTTAAGGGGTGTGCCCCTTTATTACCTGAAAAGATTCCTTTTGGAATATCAGGAGGAATATCTCCTAAGGAACTGCAAGGAGTGCAAGGAACTAAGGCCTGGGTGTGCACATGAGATATCCCCTTTAAGCCTCTGCATTTTAGTCTGACTGGTTCCTATTGGTTATATGGGCTAAAAAACTTTGCCTCTGCTTCTGTATGACCTTTTGTAATTTTAAGTGTAATTCTTAATTAATGCATTTTAAACTACTACTTAAAATGAATATATTGATGATACATTACAGTGAGGGTTGATTTTGCCTTTGTTGAATCGATAGATGCAATTGCTCTGCACCTGCCCCCCCCCCACACACACACACACACACACACAACTCCACTAGACTGGACTGGGCAAGCAGGAGATAAAACAGCACTGCCACATGTCTCATCAACTCACCCCACTTCTACTGCATACAGTAGCACCCAGCCACCCATCTCAGTATAGCAAACAAGAGAGACAAACTAAGAAACGGCGTGCTGTTTATAAGATGTCGTTAACCTTTAAGATAACTCAGCAATGATATTCTGAGACAATCTTTTTGAATTATTTAGCTTTTTGTTTAGCAGCTCTCCAGTGTCTAAATTTTAGCAGCAATATAGTTGCTAGTTTTCCTAGTAACCAGGCAGTGGTTTCAATACATGATTTCAAGATGGTAGAGGGCCCAAACATATAAATAAAGTAATATGCCAGCATATGCCAGAAAATATACTAAAAATAAACGAAGATAATCCAGTCCTTCAATTCCTCCACCCAGACCTCCATGTGACACAAATGTTTGTGACAGTTTGGAGTATTGGGACTTCCTAACTTTATGCCTTTGTGCTACAGAACACACAACAAAACACTATGACATACAACTGTATAGCATATTTCTGCAAGGAATAATTACATTATTTGCTATAAAAAATGGTATGACCTCTAAGGGTGTTTCATTGTTTTGTTTACGTTTTCAAATGTAATTATACTGTCTGTTTCTTGGCTTTGTCTCGTTCCAAAATAGCACACTCACCAGACATCCCTTTTACGTAATTATGAGTTTCTATACCTCCTGGTTGGAACTAGACCATTTGCTGACTTAGAATTCTTCCGACTCAGTAAAACTGTGCTATTTCTTTCTACAAGTGAAGGGCCTACAGTTGCTTTGTCATCATGCATGAATTACTGTAAAAGGGACACACACATTCAGAATCCTTCAAACCTCCCACAATATGGAATGATGAATCCTGCTGCTGTACTTTAAAGGGTATTACAAAGGTGATCAAGTCCCCCAAGCAGGAATATGGATACTGTTAAGGGTATTTTTATTATTATTATTGGAGACAATCATCACCAGTGATGTTGTCCATAGCAACCAATCAGCATGTATATTCGAAAAGTCACCTATAAGTTAGAAAACCAAAGCAAAAGATGCAATGCACAAACAGTAAAATATCACATTAGTTACATTAAATAACTGAAGGCTAATTGCATTATCTTAGTTTGTCATTGTCTACATAATGCTAAAGGGTTAACCTTGTTAGTGGCCTAAAAGCAGAAACTAGTGGTCACTTTAGTGCTAGGTCTGTTAAAGGGATCCTGTCATGGGAAAAAAAAATGTTTTCAAAATGTATCAGTTAATAGTGCTGTTCCAGAAAAATTCTGCATTGAAATCCATTTCTCAAAAGAGGAAACAGATTTTTTATTTCATTTTGAAATCTGACATGGGGCTAGACATATTGTCAATTTCCCAGCTGCCCCAAGTCATGTGACTTATACTCTGATAAACTTAAATCACTATTTACTGCTGTACTGCAAGTTGGAGTGATATCACCCCCTCCCTTTCACCCACCCGGCAGCCTAACAAAAGAACAATGAGAAGGTAACCAGATAACAGCTCCCTAACACAATATAACAGCTTCCTTTTAGATTTAAGAACAGCATTCAATAGTAAAACCCATGTCCCACTGCGTACTATTCAGTTACATTGAGAAGGAAAAACAACAGCCTGCCAGAAAGCAGTTCCCTCCTAAAGTGCAGGCACAGGTTACATGACGGGGGCAGCTGGGAAATTGGCAAAATGGCTAGCCCCATGTCAGATTTCAAAACTGAATATAAAAAAATCTGTTTGCTTTTTTGAGAAATGGATTTCAGTGCAGAAGTCTACTGGAGCAGCACTATTAACTAATGCGTTACGTATCGCTGATGTTTGTGTGGTAACACTCGGCGTGACAGATCAAAAAGCTGCTGCTGGCACTGAAAGGGTTAAAGGATAGGCAAATGTAAACCATTATGTTACAGCATTGTGTCAGCATGATTCTGAATGCACCTGGATCCACAAATGTGTTAATAATTATGGAAAATTTTTAAAAAGGGATTCCATTCCAACTCTTTGTAGTCTTTGAAGTTTAGAATATCTGTCATTCCTTCTTTTAACCAATCTTTGTTGTAATCCATTTCACCCCCAGGTTTAACATGTCAGTTTGGTAATCTTTTCTGCCTTGTCTCTTTATCTCTTAAATGACCTGCCTCGCACTACATTTTCCATCGTTCTCCAGTCATTTCCACATTCTTTTAAACCCTTCTCTTAAATCATCCCAACCCCCTCCACCACAGCTTGATCCTTTACACACAAGCAATACAGTGTCTCAAATAACGAGCCGAGCCATACTGTAGGTAACATAGTAAGGTAGGTTAGGTTGAAAAAAGATACACATCCATGAAGTTCAATCTTTTAACTTTTTTTTTTTTAACGGATAAAAAAAACCATCTGAAGCCTCTCCAATTTGCTGAAAAAAAATTCATTCCTGACTCCAAAATGGCAATCAGACTAGTCCCTGGATCAACTTGTACTATGAGATATCTTCCTTAACCCTATATTCCCTCACTTTCTAAAAAGCCATCCAACTCCTTCTATAAGCTATCTAATGTATCACCCTGTACAACTGATTCAGAGAGAGAATTCCACAACTTCACTGCTCTCACTGTAAAAAAAAACTCCTTCCGAATATTTAGGTGGAACCTCTTTTCTTCTAAACGGAATGGGTGACCTTGTGTCAGCTGGAAAGACCTACTGGTGAATAAAGCTTTAGAGAGATTATTATATGACCCCCTTATATATTTATACATAGTTATTATATCACCCCTTAAGCGCCTCTTCTCCAGTGTGAACATCCCCAATTTGGCCAGTCTTTCCTCATAGCTAAGATTTCCCATACCTTTTACCAGCTTAGTTGCCCTTCTCTGTACCCTCTCTAATACAATAATGTCCTGTTTGAGTGATGGAGACCAAAACTGTATGGCATATTCTAGATGGGGTGTATTGCAGTTCTCATTTATTTTGTTATTGTTTATTATATTGCTGCAGAGTGCAGACAGTCCAGTATTTCTCAGCCATTTAGGTTTTACTTGGAATTCTGAGGAGGCTCCTTGCTCACTATACTATATGGGATCTGTTATTCATAAACCCATTATTCAGAAAGCACCAGATTACAGAAAGGCCATCTCCTATAGACTCAGTTTTATACAAATAATCCAAACTTTTAAAAAATAATTTCCTTTTTCTCTGTAATAATAAAATAGGACCATGTACATAATCCAGTCACTCCTTATTAGAAGCAATGTCAGCCTAAAGCTGCAGGGTCTGCTTTCTCTGTAGTTATATCCGTGCTCAGTATGAAATAAACTGGGCATCAGCAAAAAAAAATTAATATCAAGGCAATTAACATATATGATTGCAGCTCGTGCCAGTCACCCCACTGAGTTTCACCCCCATACTTTAAGTTGCACCCTAGGCACCTGAGTACCCTCAACCTATGATGGGAACACAAAACGTGTAAGGCTGTACCTTCTCTGAAACAATAAAATCATCTTTTACTGAAACACTCTTGCCTGTTGGGATTGCTCTGCTCTACAACGCTTTGACCTGAGTACCCTGCCTACTAGCACTGGCTTGTAGTTTGAAAACAACAGAAACCATTATCATTGTTCACTATCAATATAATAGTGCTCACACGCTCAACTAGTTTCTTTACTGTTCTCTGAAACGCTTCCGGGGAATCACCTCAATTCAGGAGCATTTGTGCAATGAGGCGAGAACCCAGACAATTAAAGGTGCAGCAAAAATTGCCCCAAAGGACACACTACCAGCACTCCCATGAAGCACAAATTTAATATATTTTGTTACCCTTCTAATACAATGGAGTGTAACCCCTCTCAAGTTTCTTTCTTCAGAGAGTAAAAAGGTATAGAGGGGGGGGGGGCACCTCAGGTAGCAGAACAACATTTGCTACTACCTCTATAACTTGGGTTCCATGTACTATTGGCTCAGCTACAGGTGAACTAATCCCAGTTCTCCTGCTGTTACAGTACAATTCCCAGCAACAGCAAAAGGGTTCAGTAGTTTATTTTACTTTGATTCTTCATAGAGCTTCTGCACTGTATGGCCCATGTAAAGCGCACAACTCTATCCTAAGTAGAGATTTTACATATGTAAGCAATTGTGTAAGCTGAAAATTTTCTAAATTTGCCATTTTCCTGCATGTGAATCATTTATGCTAAAGCTTCTGGTATTAAAGTTTGGCTGACAGGGGTGGGCCTAGAAAAAAAGAAGCATATCCAGCTCTTGCAGAACACTTTTACAGCTTATGAGGTGGCTTTTTCCTCAACAAAAGTTACTATTTCTATAGAAAAGCAGGTGTTCTGCAAATCGAAGCATACGATAACAATTGGGTTGCTATTTAGGGCTGCGGTTGTCAAGCTTTTCTCAGCATCTGTATGCTTTAAAGAATATTATGCAGAATTTTGAAACCATTGTTATTTTAATGAAAAAGAAGATCATGGTAGCGCTCTTCTTGTTTGTGTCCAAGCATAAATAAAATTGGCCCGAGAAGAGAACTTATTTTATCCATGATACGCTTTAGGGGACAAAACAGGCAATCAAGAGACAGTTGTTATATATTTAATCATTGTGGTCTTGGTATCAGGTGGGAGATGAACATGAAAGGAACAACAATTAAGGATATAAAATACAGCACATAATATTCCAAAATAAATTATATGACCATTGGGTAGCTCCAAGGCAAAAAGGGCCTATCAAATCATTAAATTTAGCACTCATTTGTCAGCTTTCTAATTTATTTAAGTTCCTTTCAATTTACAGAATTGCACAGACATATTATTAAATTATGCATTCCCAATGTAACGGCTGATATATAAACTGATTGCCTGAGGAAGGAATTTGTAATGTTTTAATGTGTTCAGTGAAGAGGCAATTTAAACCCATTTCTGCTTAACTGGTTGCAGTTTGCCTAAATTGCATTTAAAAAAACAGTTTATAAAGCTGTTCTGCAGTCAACTTGATTGTAAGCTGGGTCTATTATTAACATTGTCTTGTTATTATAGAGGAGTAGAGAACTGGGAACAAAGGAATATTTGGTTTATTTGAGCAACATTATTATTACTATTATTTGGCAGAGCAGGTTTTGCTGTATTTTGTATTAAATCACATACCTGTCATTGAATTAATATTGTTTACTGTACACTGTAACAGCTTAATTAGTTCAATATTTTTAAGGCTTAGGAAGAGCCACTTTTGAAGTGTCTCATTTACATAGATGGCAAATTGCATCTGTGCTGACCTGCAAAACAAGAAATAGAGACTGCACACAGTATCTCAGGTTGCAGAGCTTAGCCCATTTATTCTGCCAGTGAAACCAGAACACAACCACAATCTCTTGTGGTTTCACTGGCAGAGTAATTCAGGTAAGCTCCCAAACTTGAGATACTGTGTGCGGTCTCTATTTCCTATTCTACATGTAATTTGGGGTGCTGCAATACATCCAAGAGGGCTGGCACCAATGTATTATTATCCATTTACAAGAAGTAACTGAAAAAACTAGTTAGTGTTACAACCGTGATTACCCCCTCCCTCCCAGAATAATGACCCTGCCTTAGCCTGGTCAGCATTAATTTATATTTTTAAGCTGTACAAATCAAGCAAAACAAAACATATCACAACACTGTAGGCACTTACTGGGGCTTTAAAAAGGGTCTTGTGTGGCTTTTAACCACTAAAATATCATTGACTTGACATCTGTATTGGTGTTTATGCATGTAAATCTGTATTTTCAATGTATATACCCATTTATTGTACAGTTCTGCAGAATATAGTGTTTTGTAATGAGTGATATTATTATTATTATTAATAATAATAATAATAATAATAACACGGATAAGCCTGAGGCAATGCAAGCTCATAGAATATAGAGCAGAGGTCTTTTTTGCATAAGTTCCATCACTTATGTCCTAATTAATAATTAATATCCTTGATATATTATTAAAAGTTTAAGGGATTGACTTTTCTAAAATGTCATTAAAGCAGTCACTAGATTAAATGATCAGCAGGTTCCTCCAATTACATCAGTATCTACAAGTGTGGACAGTGATAGGTCTTGTGGCAATGCAAAACTTAAGTTCCTGGGATGCCTAAATACAAATGATTGCTAGAATAAATCATGACTCGCTAACCTTTCAGTGCTGGCAGTTTGACTTATGAATTAAAGGTGATACAATAATCTAATCCTCAGCAGCTTTTTAATTTACATTAATTAAAATACAGATGTTACATTGTTTAAAATATGTTGATGGTTTTGAAATGATTTGAACACGTAATTGCCATTAAAATATTATACATCTGTCTTTTTACATTCTGCTCCCCTAAGTCCTGAAATAATGCTTGCATGCCAGCCAACTGCCACGAGTATTGACAGCAAGCACTGTCAGGCTGTGGTACTTGAGATTCAACAGAGAATCCCACAAGCCCATGGCCTCCACTGACCAGTGCTAGAACTAAGGGAGTTATTTAGTAAACTCGATCCTGGGGGCCTTATTTTTTTTTAAAATGGCAATTTTCTGTTTATGATTACCAAATGGCAAATATTACTTAAAAAGTATATTGTTATGAAAATGGGTTATCTACAAATAGCAGGGGTTTACACATGAGCTATTTTATGCATTATATTTTTATAAAGACTTACATTGTTTGGGGGGTATAGTTTTGCTTTAAACTATTCTCCGCTCCATTCTCCCTCTTTCCATGGGCAATTCTTCTCATATCCTATGTTCCACCAGGCCCAGATTTGTGGTGAAGCCACAAAAGCCTGGGCCTAGGGCGGCACAATTACAGGGACGGCATGCCGCCCTGCTGACCTCCATCTACCAATGCAGACTTTATAGCTCAAAACATTGTACATATTTGAAACTCCTACACTGAAATGTATTTCAAAGTTGTACTAATTACAAGGGGAATAAAGTACACCCTACTGCAGAGGTAGGAGGGGTATATTAGAAGTGACATGGGAATTTCATTACACAAGGTCTGAGAACAAGTTGTTATCATTAAAAACATATTCCCAGTGCTGTACAATAGAACAGTGTTTACATTAAACATGCACATTCCGTAGGTATACTAAGAGATGCAGTGAAGCTGCCCTGCTCATTAGAGCATGTTTTTATGCAGGGCATGGAGGTATGGTAATTTTTATTATGTTGATCAAAATATGAAAATCCAAACTTGCTCTCCAGCTTGAATGTTTCTGCTCTCCTGAAGAAAGGCCTATGTGCAATATAACTATTTTTCAGAAGCATGGGTGTCTCTAGAGCTTGTCCTCCTTTATGCACATAGCGCTGCTGGCATGACAAAAATGCTATGACAAATGGCAAAGAATAATTACATACTTTCTTATGCAAATGTTCAAATACAACTGTGGTCATTGCTATTCAGCCACTTGCAACTTTTCTGCATAGAAGCACACATCATGTTTATGGGAATACATTTATGTACATATTTCTGCTCAAAAATATAGTTTTCCTCAAGTCACCTTTGGAAACCTTTGGACAGAAATTGCAGGCTGTATAATTACCATATCCTTATTTTCATGTCATAATGATAGGGCATCTAGACAGGGTAACGTTAAAGTACCTCTCAACAAAAAGTGTCCAATCACATGTGCCTTTTAGATTCATCTGGCTGATATTGAAAGTACAGAATTCCATTCAAACCATGCAATCTCCAGTTATAACATTATGACAATGATTGTCAGACATTTTTGGTTGAAGCCCACAGGGGGTTAAATGTTTTGGTGAGGATCCTCCTGGCTTATTATTCTGGTTATAGATTTGTGAAAAACATGACTGTATCAACCATGATATAATACCTAGATTAGCAAATAATTTCTATTTGGCCTTCATAGTAGCTCCAAAAACAAATCTCATCCTTCAGTCTGAGCCCCACACATACTGTTCCAAGCCCCTCAGCTACTGCTCCAAACCGCTCCAGGGGAGGCCAAGTAAACAACATCATCCACTCACTGCTTGACGCCTCCCCACTCAATTTGTCACTTCTCCCTGCCCACTAGGAAGCTCCACCCATCCCCCCCGCATGCAAAGCACCTATTCACTTGTTCTAATTTACATCCTAGCATCCCCACCCAAGAACATGCACACATTAGTGGCACATAGTGGCTTGATTTGATGTCAATATGCCGTTCTCCCCACGTTAAAGCCAAAAGACCGATCACTGATACACATCACCAAGCATTTAGAAGTGTGAATTGCTGTTTGATTATTAGGATGGTGCAAGAGCCTACGTGAACCTTTTGAATGCATGTAATTATTCTTTGCCATTTGTCAAAGCATTTTTGCAAAAGAAGTGGGCAAAGTGCAAAAAAAATAAAAATAGCCAATTGTGGTAATAATGCACCCAATTTCGTGAAAACAACAAAACAAGATTGACTTTCATTCCCTAGGTTAATTATGCTGTGCATATAAAGACAAGTATAAGTAAATGTTGTCCATGTAAACAGTTTCCCAACCCCCAATGTTGCTGGACACAGAACAAAATGACTAACAATAATTATATAATTAACACAAAAGATATTCTTTGCCAATTGACCTTTGAATCCGGGCCCACCTTGAAGACCTGACACTTTTAAATATATATAAATAAAGCCAGCAACTCTCTGACACAGTCCCAAAGAATTTGAAATATAAAAAACAACTCATGCAAAAGTATGTTGCACACCTTTATCTTTCGTGGGATGTTTGGTTAAATAAAGGTAAAAAGCATTTTTTGCATTGCTCAGTGGGTAGGTTTGTCAAGACGTCAAACAGAAATAGACAGTTTACAATACAAGGTGTTCCCCATATCAGTGTCTCATTTGCTTACACACAGATTTAGTTGCAAGACATGGCACTTGAAAATATAGAATAAGTTCTAAAGCAGGGTTTGCACAGCAATGACCAAATGGGCAGTTCATGAGCTAATTTGGACACTTATGCAGTAAAAGCCCAATATGAGAACTGATTTGTTTGTTTGACAGGATCAGACAATTTCCATCCTGTTTTTACATGCTAAAACAGGCCAATTGAATGTACCACACTGACCAGAATCCATGTTTTCTTAACCTAATAAACAGATCAATGTCAGTTTGGTGGGAAATGTCCAGTACTGGTTGACATTCTCTGCCTATATATATTCAGCTTAAGGTTTAATGGCACACATAAGCTGCTAGCATAAAAGTAACAATGTTCTGACATTGGTGAGTCTGTGGTACTTTTGTTCCACTTTGATATATGCAATGCCATGTGTTTAATGGCAGCAGGAGGCACTAGAAGATAAAACAGTAACCTGGCATAAGGAGTAAGGAAAGGAGGGGAAAAAAGAAATAATTGATTGTAATAGGCATACACCTAAACACTGTATGACTGAAACTCATACAATCGTACCTATTTGTACAGGAGGACTCCAGAAAGGGATACAGACGGCTACAAGCTCATGTTAAGATGCTGAGAGAGGTATGACCAGTGCAGATTTATCAGTCAAATGCCTGCCAGAATCACATTGTTTCATTAATTTTCAATGATGCTAATAAACACAAATGTTTTAATGATCTAGGAAAATGAAATATGAACCTCTATCAAATTATCGGGCTGTCAACTTACCCTGATTTTACATTTTCCATGATTTTACATATTTTTTTCCTGGTCCCCTGAAAAACATCGAATGGGGGTTCTACTGTACACACTCCCAAATGTAGGAATTATTTTCCCTAGTATTTCGATAGCTATGCCTTTAAATTGACTACAGCATTTAATACAAAAAAGTCTTAGCTCCAGGTTTCACTAGATTTTAGTGGGAAATATAGGATAATAATATTTCATTAACTGGTTTCCTCGGGCATAGGTTTAATGCATATATATTACTGATTTTCTGCTTCAGTGGTGTAACTTGAATAGGACAGGCCATCCTGCAAAAAATTATTTGGTTGGTCTGGCTCGCACTCCAGTCATGCACACTCCTCCTCACCAGCCCCCCACTCACTTGTTTGAGATGGGCATATGGGCAAGTTTCCCCCCTGGCAATCCAGCCCCCCCCCTACATGATTAAAGGCTCTTTTGTATGGTAGTTATGCCACTGTTCTGCTAGTGCTTTCCTAACTATTTTGCTGAATTTTAAGGATGTGTCAGATACAGATTTATTATTTTAAGCTGGATACATTATTTATTTACTGATCTGCAAATATTTGAAGGGGAAACTAGTCGGAGAGTTGCATTAAAGGCATGGGGTCTGGAACACTTGGCATTTTCCAGATAAAGCATCACAATTATTAAAAATAAACATTCAAACATAAAAAAAATAGGATTTTTGCCATTAGTTATGCAGCTTAATTGTTACTATGGCAGAAAAGCAAAATCAGATAGATAGATAGACAGACAGACAGATAGATAGATGAAATTAATATTTGTTTTGTTTACTTTTTAAATAATTTTCTCATCCCCTGAAACCAAACAGCACTGACTATGTGGTTTATGTGTTATTGTTATTCCTGGTTTCTTTTGCTTATCTTTCTGTTGAAATTCAGAAAGCTGCAAAACAAGAAAGAAAATTCCAAAAATATAAAGAATAATTACATTTATCTTGCAATATCACCGTATATACCATACTAAAAATGCAATTTAAGGTGGTTAAAGAAGAATACTATTCAAAAGAAGCCAGTAAAATGTAGGCTAGGTAGGAGAAGGCAGAGAGCTGTTTTATAAGCTATTTCTTTGTCAGTTACTATTTAGAGGCTACAGAGACAACAAACTGTTTGCTCTACTTTATTATTTATGCATGCCAGGTTTTCATATCATGTTATTAACGCATTCCAGGTTTTTATTTGAAAGCCTATGATAAGCAAAAGGAGTCAGGAGAGCTGGTACAAAAACCAAAGGCTGACCTGAGTAGAGAGAACACAGCTGCTATATAAAGTCTGAAGTATTCCCTCAATGTGATCAATTTCATATTAATGTCATCAACCCCCTCCGGCAATATAATAAATGAGCCATCAGCCACAGAGCTGGTCATTACCCCTTCCCTACTTGATTATACTCCCCCTACCCCACACTGCCTGCATTGGAATAGCCATCTGCCTTCTTAACGATTTCGCTGGAACTCTTTTGTTCAGCCCGGTAACCATGGAATTTCTTATTCAAGGACATAAATAATAGAATTTTGCAAATATTTTAAGGGTCACTGCATTTCTGCCAACTTCAAGGGGAAGGTTTCTAAATAATCTCTTGGTTTGTGTGCCATGAGAAGAGCATCATGGGTTCTTGGTTTTTTATTTATACTTTAGGAAATCTGACATTTCTATGTTCAGACTTTTTCTGTGAATATAGACATGCAATCTGCTTCCTCTGTATATATTCTGTTAATATAATTCTACAGTGATGCCAAATTAAAGTCTTAATTACTAAAGAATATGTCACTCCACGGTTCTTGGAATTAGGTCACTATACAGGTACTTGGGAATATGAAACTCTACAGTGGTGAGCAATATATGACTCTCAGATCGAAGGGATATCTTTATTATGTCAAGTGCAAATGAATTTGCATATTTATTTATACATTATATTGCCCACATATTTTTATCTAGTTGACTAGCTCAACTATTCTGGTAGTTATCGTGGATAGCACTCCAAAAAACTCACCAGCCTGGGGTACTGGTCACTGAGGACAGCCATTTTCTTTCTTTCTTTCTTCCAGGTGTCCCCTGTGGGCTGGTATATATAAACTATTCTATTGCTCGCTCTCAATGCCTGGTTGCTGTGCCCTTTTCCAAAGGCTATATTCACTACAAAAGATAACTTTACACTTTACAGACTAAAGGTGATTATATGGGTATGGGACCTTTTATCCAGAATGCTTAGGACCCGGATAAGGGGTCTTTATATAATTTGGATCACCATACCTTTACGTCAACTTAATTTTAATATTAAATAAACTAAAAAAGATTGTTTTCATCCAATCAGCATTGATTTGCCCTATGAATTTTTTTCTGTTATTTTTACAGAGAACAAGGGAATAATTTTTAAAAATGTGAATTATTTGATAAAAATTTCCGGCTCTCAACTTTCTGAATATCAGGTTTCCAGATCCCATACCATGCCAAATAAATAGCTACAGGTATGGAACCTTTTATTGAGAATGCTTGGGACCTGGGGCTTTCTTGATAACAGATCTTTCCATAATTTGGATCGTTATACCTTAAGTCAGGGGTGCCTAAAAGGTAGATCGGGATCTACCAGTAGACCTTTAGCTGGTGATCAGTAGATCTCAAGACACTGTAAACAAGCAGCTTGTCTATTTTCCCACCTATTTCATGCAGATATTTTTTTTTGTTGTTACATAAAAAAAGTTGTTTGTTAAATATAACAATATAAATTATCTCAGAAATCAATATAATATTTAAGTAATACTGTCCATAGAACAGAATGCTAACAATGCTTTTATGGATGTAGATCATAATGGGACAACATAGCTAAAAGTAGGCCATGCATTTGTAAAGTATGGGCACTCCTGCCTTAAGTCTACTAGAAAATCATGTAAACATTCATTTTGTAAACCCAATAAGATGGTTTTGCTTTCAATAAGAATTAATTATATCTTATTTGGGATCAAGTACAATGTACTGTTTTATAATTACAGAGAAAAAGTACATTTAAAAAAAATTCTGCTTATTTAGATAACATGGGAGACAGACAGCCTTTCCATAATTTGGAAGCTTTCTGGATAATAATAGGTACTGTACATCAAAAAAACAATTCTGCTTTAAGTCAGTTTGCCTGAATTTGCCATTAATAACTTAAGGAAAGTGCTGTGAATCCATGAAAATTCACTCCAAATTCAAATTGCTGTACTACATATTTGTATGGATAAATTTAGTTCTCCAAATTCTGTAATGTGACGTTCTAGAATTCAACTGTCAATGCCATATTCAAGAAATGGATTAAGGCTTTTATGAATTTGACATTATTTTAATTCCAGTTTAACTCCACTAATACCAAAATTTCATTTTTTTTTCATCCTAGGTAAATGATGGATTAATTTGTGATGGAATAATTCTTGATAGCAGCCCTGGTCATATATAATCAGATGGCCAGACAGTTATTGTCTGCAGACTTTCAGCAATTTGGTCCAAGATCTAGGTTTGATTTTATTATTAAATCCACAGATTCCACAGAAATATATATGCCCTTTGACTGTAAGCGCTACAGGGCAGGAACTGCCTTCTTCCCATGTCTCTCAGCACATGGGCCTTATTCATTGTAACTTGTAATTCCATGCTGACTGCACTGAAGGATTTATGTCAGTTGCAGGGGGGCTAACCTGGCACTTGCTGTGATGTAACAGGAAGCGACAATGGTTCTTTTGCGCATATGCATAAGGATGGTGTTACTGATGCTTACTGTACATGCACACGTGCAAAAAAAACCTGCACATGTGCTGGAGAACCTGTAAAATATGGGGAAATTAGGTATGGTGACGGGAAACTGGTTATGGGGCCAGATTCATGTACCTCCTGACAAAATGGGGGTAGTTAATAGCTATCCAGATGGTGGCTAATAAAAAGTAGATAAGGTAACTTTAGCTAGCTGAGGATGATGGGAGTTATGACATGGAAACAAGTCCCTAGGCTGCTCTACACTTGTTTTGTTGTAAAAGTGAAACCAGTTTTCTAGCAGTAACCAGGTGAGAGGGAGTGGCAGGCTTCAGGAAGATTATACCTTGTGCAGTTCCCATGCACTCCCTTCTTCATAAGGTACATTTTGTAACCTTCTTGACAAGTCATGCTTCTCTATACTCTGCCCTCTGTTGCTGATGGGAACCAGGAAATAGATGGTTTCAGTAACACATTCTGGTGTAGCACATTATACTAATGTGTATAAATGTGCTCATCAAATTAAACAGAACAGGGCACAGTATAAGAAAAAATAGAAAATCTTTATTCATATTATACAAGTATGGGACCTATTATCCAGAATGCCTGGGTATTTCCGTATAACAGGTCTTTTTGTAATTTCAAACTTCATACCTTAAAGGGATACTGTTATGGGAAAACATGTTTTTTTTCAAAATGCATCAGTTAAAGGAACAGTTCAGTGTAAAAATAAAAACTGGATAAATAGATAGGCTATGCAAAATAAAAAATGTTTCTAGTATAGTTAGTTAGCCAAAAATGGAATGTATAAAGGCTGGAGTAACCAGATTCTTTAAAGGGGTTGTTCACCTTTAAGTTAACTTTTAGTATAATGCAGAGAGAGATATTCTGAGACAATTTGCAATTGGTTTTAATTTTTTATTGTTTGTGGTTTTATAGATATTTAGCTTTTTATTCAGCTGCTCTCTATTTTGCAGTGTCAGCAATTTGGTTTCTAGGGTACAAATTACCCTAGCAACTCTGCATTGATTTGAATAAGAGACTGCAATATGAATAGGGGATGGACTGAATAGAATGATAAGTAATAAAAAGTGGCAATAACAATACATTTGTAGCCTTACAGAGCATTTGTTTTTAGATGGTGTCAGTGACCTCCATTTGAAAGCTGCAAAGAAACAGAAGAAAATTGCAAATCATTAAAAAACTATGAAAAATAAATAATGAAGACCAATTGAAAAGTTTCTTAGAATTGGCCCTTCTACAATATACCAAAAGTTAACTTGAATGTGAACCACCCCTTTAACATAATAGGCAGAACATGTTTGGCCCTATGGCGATCGGATTACGACGAGGGCAATGGGCTTCAACAGGTCGGTTGGGTTATATCGTAGCCAGATATCTATCAGGAAGATCCATCAGAAGCCCCCATACACAGGCAAATAAGCTGTCAAATTGGTCTAAACAACCGATATCAGTAGCTCTATCTGACCTTGTATGGCCACCTTTAGAACAACATTCAATAGTAAAAGCCAAGTCCCATTGATTCAGTTAAATTAAGCATGCATTTTTTTGGTGTACTTTTTTAAGGATACCGCCCTAAATCTGCTGTCCTAGGCAGGGGCGTAACTACCGGGGGAGCAGGGGGTGCAACTGGGCCAGGGCCCACACACCCGCAGGGACCCCCCCGGCAGACTTGCGCCGCTGCAGCCAGCTGGAATCGGCTGCAGCGGCGCGTCAATCAAACACGGACTAGGGTGGGGAGGGGGGGCACGGCCGCACGGCCCGCACCAGGGCCCGCCCCCACCTAGTTCCGTTACTGGTCCTAGGCACAAGTTCACAGATGTCTATGTGGAAATATAGCCCTGAATGGAACCTTAACAATACATTATTATAACTTGGAACAGAAAGCTTTCAAGAGATGTTTATATACACAAATATACCGTTTTCTTATAGTAATGCAGACTAATTTAAAGTTTGTGCTGATGTTTGAAGGACAGTTATCTTTCTGTTTATTACTTTCAGTATGAATAGATATGGTCTGTCAGCTTGAGTTATATTCAGGGACTGGGCTATAACAAAAAAAAGTGCACAGACAGACACAGGGACACTAAGCAATAAAAATATAACTGCAGTATTCCTGTTTTAGGGGTTTCTTATGTTTTTCTGCCACTGTGAGTAACCCTAATTGCCATATGGGACTATATACTGTAGTCGGTAGGTTTAACAATAAGTGACTATGATTTAATATAGAGAAAAGAAAAACTGTATCTCCAGCGTTGGTTTTTCCTTTTCTTAAATTGTACCACATACTGTATGACACTTTATGATTTACTATAAGGTGCAAAAACTGAGCTGCAACACACAGTTTAGTATGCAGACAATTAAATAATTGATCTGTAAAGCTGGCCACACCAACCAGATTTGCCAGATCAACTGAGCAGCTCACTGGACTATATAGAGTCCCACAGACAAGCAGTTTGATTAATAATTTACCTGTGTATATTGCCAGCACATCATTTGTACCTGCTTATAATATAAAGATATTATTATATAGAGCATGGATGTGATCCTCTGGTAACCTAACTGCTGTGCTGGCAGACAAACAAGATGGTTAAAAGGGTTAACATGCTGTGTGATTACCCAACAGCTGAGCAAACACTGTACACCCAGAGAAGGAGATGAGACTTCCGGAGCAAACATCAATAACTTGTACAGCAATGACACTGAGTAATTCATTCCTTGCTTCCAGGATTAACCCTTCGCACTGCTAGCATTTAAAACAGTAAAAGAACAATGCAACAAGTTATTTGCTTTCAGATAATTGTAACTTTCACAGATGCTAATAGATACCTACAGGAAAGATACTTTAGGCTAGGGCCAGACTGGACCGAATCAGCCGACTGAAATCCACAAGTGATTTCAGCCCCTCACTGCAAACAGTATCCTCTTCTTTGTCAATTATATGGTTAATTGTCCAAAAGAAAGATGGGAGACTTTGTATCTTTTAGATCTTTTATCTTTTAGATCTTTAAGACTTGAATAAGTGAGTTATAAGAGAGCATTTTCCCTTGCCCATTAGAACAGAAATGCTGGGATAAATATCTGGAGCAAAAAGTTTCTCGACATTGGATGCATCAAAAGGATGTTTCTAGGCTGAAAGAAACAGATCCACTCCGTGCCCCATCCCCATTGATGTTAATAAAATCCCCTTGCACACAGTAGAGAAAATATGCTTTGTCTGCCCTTGGCCTTAGCTTATGCATTAATGTCCAGAAGCAAATTTGCCCAGTGTCTATAAATGAGCCCTGAACTTACTTTTCCCATAGACATTAACAACTGCTTCCCCAGTGCAGCAGCTTTTTTGTGTTTTCAGTCACATGCGAACACAGGAGGTAACTAACCCATTCTTCTCTATATATCCAGTGCCCACAGGAGAACACTAATGGACAGATTTACCAATATTTGGATTTCTATTTTTTCACAAATCATATTTATTTCTCTAAAAAGTCATGTTTTTTTTTTTAATTTCTCTAAATCTCTATAAAAGGAAACTTCAGGTGATTTAGAGATCAGTTGGACATTCCGCCAACAATTTCTGTTACCAGCAATGGAGAGGCATTTTTGGGAGACGCCCTCAGCCGTGTCTCGAGTGACAAATCTTGCCATGTGGCTGTCAGAGAGGGCTTGCACCTACCCCCCAGAGTGTAACATTAATTCTACAATGTTTAACCCTTGTCATTAACACAGTACATATTATATTTCAAAGTAAGACTGACTCATGTGCTTATATCCTTTGAGTACTTGAAGAATAAGTTGCTTTAACACATTTCCCTGATTTTACATTTTCCTGGTCTTCTGAAAAATATAAAATGAGGGTTCTATTGAACTCAGGGTGACCAATAGCAAATACAGATATTTAGAATAATGATAAGTAGATTCAAGCTTTAGTTTAGTGGTAGCTGAGTGTGCCTAATCTTGATGCATGATGCAATTCATGGTCAACAAAACATCACCCCAAACCTATATGTAAATGATCCCCAATCTAATACTGATCATTATGACCCCATGCATGGGCCAATGAGCTATTAGATTAAAAACAACCGGCTTGGCACCTGACCAGGCTAATGTTATTATTAAGGTGCTGCAATTGTGTATAAAACGAACTGTCTCTCTATCCCCGCTCTCTGATTTATATCTATCTGTCTGTCTATCTATCCCCACTCTCTGAACTAGCAATGCAGCACTCCATCTACCTTCTCTGACACAGAAAAGTTAAGTGCCAGGGGCTGGTTGTCTCAGGGTGGTCTGATTGTAGTGCATCATTTAGCAAAGTGTCTAATTCCCTATAGGTCCCAGTGTACTGCCCTCTTCTGCTTTCCGCTTGGCAATTGTGCAACATAACTGTTGTGTTTTGATAGCCGAGGATGAGCAGAGTATAACAGGGCTTTATTAGCAGGTTCTCACGGCCATTACACAACAGTAGCATAAACTCTATCCCTCTTAAACAGTATAGACAGTACTGTTTATACACAGCATAACGCATGTGCACAGTGACCTCTGCAGGCCATTTTTTATAAACACCACAATAACCAGCCATGGTGGGCCCTCTAGCAGGGGACAAGCACCCTCTATCCCCTAATACATTTGTTCCACCACTGTATCGCTGATGAAACACAGGATTCACATGCATCATTATAAAAGGTTAGTAAGGGTTCAGTAAAGCATTGAAATGCTGTACAGGTATGGGAACTAGTATTCAGAATCATCGGGACCTGGGGCTTGCCAGATAACAGGTCTTTCCGTAATTTGGATCTCCACACCTTAAGTCTACTAGAAAATCATGTAAAAATTAAATAAACTCAATAAGCTGGTTTTACTTCCAATAAGGATTAATTATATCTTAGCTGGGATCAAGTACAAGCTACTGTTTTATTATTACAGAGAAAAAGGAAATAATTTTAAATTTTTTGGATTATTTCATTATAATGGAGTCTATGGGAGACAGCCTTTCCGTAATTAAGTCTTTCTAAGAGAAAACATGCTTTCAGTGGTGTAACTACACAGGAAACATACCCTATGGACGCGAGGCGGGGCCTGGGGAAAAGGCAGGCCTGAACTGCAGGGTTTGCTTCCAATATAGCAGCTCTCTTGCCTGAAACTTGTGGGCCCCCTGCAGCAAGTAGGTGTGCTCCAACAACAGCACACTCACATAAATGAGTCTGGATCAGCAAGCTTGCATCAATGCGTCCACACCAGTGCTCTCTCATCAACACTCCCATGCTCAGGGGGGCTGGTAAGTTGCTGCACACTCCTCTGAAGCTTTTTCGAGGGGGGGCCCGGTGCCAGTTTCGGCACTGATAGTAACTTTTAGCAAATATTTAAACTTTTTAATTTATATTTACACCTCTCCAGTCTACCATTGCACAGTATCATGTTAAATGGGACATGTCACCTTGAAAAATAATTCCAAACTCATTTCAGTTATGTTTTTGTGCAAAATAAACTTTACTTAAAATTAAATTGTTTAAAAATTGGTTTGTTCAGTCGTGCAATTAAATATTCACAGCAAGCAGGCATCTACCACTTTGCCAAAACTGTTATTAAGGCAAGCTTTCCATCATCCCAAAATCTTATTTATGTGGCAAAATAGGGGACTGGATGAAGATGCCCATGCGCTGGCTGCACACTTGGGGGGAAGGAAGGGGGGAATAAGAGAAGCACAGTGACATAGAAGAAGTGCAGAATATAAAGTGAAAGTAACTGCCTGCCCTGCCTGTATGCCTGAGGAATAGAGGAGGGCAGGCAATATATAATTGACAGCTGAAATGTTTAAGTAGCTTTTGTAACAGGTATGGATATTTTAAAGAAAGGGCTTTTATTATACCATTTTTTATGTCTGGGTGACTGGTCTCCTTTAATAATTTTATCATGCCTACCTCTTATTTGTATGCATAACCATATACCCTGATGCTATACTTATTGAAATTGCTACCAAGGCAAATAATGTGCACATTTGCAAACTCAGCTTTATTTAATTCTTTTTCACCATGATGAAAGACCAATTTATTATGCTACAGTATGTCAGGGGAAATGGGGGTGGATGCTGGTTCATTGGTGCAACAGCAAAATGTCTCTAGAAATAAAGGAAACTGTTTATCTATGGATACTTTTGCTATGGTATTGATTTGAAAAAAATCAGCTTCGAGGTCGTAGTAGTAATCCTTATTGGTGATAATTACAAGGAAATGTTGTTAACAATCTGCTTAAAGTGGACCCGTCACCCAGACACAAAAATCTGTATAATAAAAGC
>JAMBMQ010000023.1:643209-659369 GCA_024363595.1 Xenopus borealis | reverse complement strand
ACACTGTAGACAAAGGAACCTATAGTAGAAGTTTTAATTATATGGTCAAGAAATATTTACTTGTACTCCAGGCATAAGTGAAGCATCTGACACACACAGCTACACTCTGTGTCAAATGCTTCACTATAGATTGCTCCAACTATACTTTATTGCAAAACTATAAATCAAGATGTATTTGATGCTGTTGTCACCATAGCTCCTTTCAGGAAACCCCAAAGAAGCCGTCAGATACTTGGCTGAGCCCCAAAGAAGCCGTCAGATACTTGGCTGAGCACTGAGGGGTTGGGTGGTTAAAAATCAGTGGATTTATACTAAATGTAAGAAGAACAAGGGAATGGGTTTGGTGTTTACCCAGCCAGTATTCATGATCCGCATTTCCAAATCCTGTCACATAGTCTTGCCAGTTTTGGTTGAAGTCAATGGAGCCATCAAACCTCTTCTGAAAGACCTGTCAATGGTACAATCCAGTCAATACTATGTTCTAACCAATGTATTTACTACCTTTGAGAAAAAACTGAAGGGATCTTCTACACTGACCCTAGACATGGCCTCTATGATAGTTTCTAATTTATAATCCACTGACCTTTCCCAGCTAACTCAGCTCATGCCCCAGTGGAAAACTATTGGACCTAAGCTAGGCTAAGCTTTCCATGTCACTTACCGTCCAGGGCATCCCATCGGTTGTCATGTCACAGTATACAGGTAGAGGGTGCTGGGGGCCTCGGGGGTAAATGAGGTATTCACCATCAGACTTAAAACCTTTGTCCCACAAGTCTTGGCAGTCAAGAGGCACAATGTTTTGTCGAACTGGAGATATGTGAAAAAAATTTATATTTTAAGACTGAAAGAGAGAGGGTGAAGTGCTGCAAAGACAGAAAGAAAGGACCAAAGGAAGTAAAAAACTATTTGAAATGTTTTTATTTCATGTTTGGGAGACTGGGTTTTATAGGGGATATGCTTTGTTTTCATTGTTCGGTTTATTTAAGCCCATCTTTGGATACATATGAGTTTGTGGACCCCATTACTTTATATATCTAGACTTTTATATTGGAGAAAACTAGGACTCAATACTAGCAAAAGCTACAGTATCAAGAACTTAGAGTATCTAAGCTCTATGTTTGACCTATCTCAACTGAAGTGAGAAAGTAACAAGGCAGTTGGCATCATATGTCTGATAATATTATGACTGGTAGATTAGCCCACATTTTAATGTTATTCTTTTAACATTTTAATAACATTTAATTGCCTCAAACATCATGGCCTTGGCTGTGAATTTTAGCAAAACAATAGAACGGGGCTGTCCAATTAGAGGCCTACAGACTAGATGTGAACCACAGCAAAGGATTTCCGAGATCCCCAGTCTACTCCATTGACTGTATGACATGATTTTAATTAGAACATACTGCATGATAGGCCCACTACAGGTCATAAGTTGGACAGCAAGAGTATCTACTCTGTGTATAAGTGTTTGCAAATCTTTGGTAAGTTCAAACTTCATATCATGGAGCTATGCAACTCCCTAGGGCTTATTTACATACATTTTGGGTATAAACATAAATTATAAAGTGCAAAATTGCAAGAAATGTTAAATGATGGAGTTGTAGAGATAACTAAGAAACAGAAAATGAAAAATGGAGGAGGAATACATGACTAATAATCTCAGACTGCATAGGGGAAGCAGAAGGAGAACACATTTAGGGGCAAAGAATGGAACATTGTAGGAAAGAGAAGGGCATATATGATATAGTGCAAAGACTAGCATGTGGGTAAGGAAGAGAAAAGGGGTGAGGAGCCAAAATGGCACATGAGATTAGTGAAATGGCATAGCATGGCAAATAAAAGTAAAAAGGTTATGTAACAGAGAAGAGCAAATAGACTAATAAAGTTGGAAAGGCTAGAGAAAAGAATGTAGGATAAACAAATTAAGAGGGTAAAAGAAGAAAAGGACGAGAAGTGAGTGGAACACAAAGTATACAGAAGTTCATAAAAGTAACAGAGAAAGGAGAATAGAATGGCACAATGGAGGGAGGTAGTGATAGGCCAATTTATTAGCCTGCGGCAAATTTGCTGCAAATTCCCGCGATTTGCCACAGGCGAATAAATTCGTGAGACGCTGAGTAAATTTTGTTGGCTTCTTGTTTTGGACGCGCAAGTCTGTTTCTGGATGCCTGCGCCCATTGCCGGTCAAAAAAACTGACGACGAGCCTCCAAAATGATACACGGCAGTGTTTTGCGAATTTTTTGCTGTTTCTCTAGAAATTCGCAAAAAAGGGCTACGCCGCTGATTCGCCCATCACTAGAGGGAGGTATTGGGAAGACACAAATGTAGAAAGCAGGAAATAAAAGGGGATGATAAAGTATGTATGGGGGAGAGAAACAATTAGTTATAGTTATAATGATAACACTTAATATTAATAATAAGCTTTCTAAAACAACTATTATCTAGCACTATTTGTCATATTCTTGGATAATATATAATTTAGAAAAATACATACACAATGTGTCCAGGGATTCTGGTTGTGAGATGATGGGACTTATCAGAAACAATGGTCCAATCAGGATCAAAAGATGGATCTAAAGATAAAATCAGGCTGTACATAAGCAAAGACATGGGTGAGAGATTACAGATAGTATTGTTGTATTAATATCCTACCTTCATTTTAATACAGTGATCCAGTCAACTCTCCTTCTACTCTAGTCCTCAGTCCATCAAGGGTACCAGCTGCTGCAAGCTCTCTACTCATGATGGGTGGAATCCCTTTTATACCCAAAGAGTCACATTAAGAGGAGGAACTCTACAGTGTAAGAAATTTGGGGGTTACCAGACATGTGGAAAGAGTCTACAAAATAGTAAAGCTCTGTTTTAACAAAAACAATTCTCCTTTTTTTTTGCTTCCCCAGTCACTCACAGGAATGAATGGCTATTCATCTGAAGGAGTCTCAGATCAAGTAGAAATGTAGTTTGTCTTCTGCAAGTGATCTTTGGTCTTCATTGTCTAGGTGTGTCTTTTTTTATTGTAGGCTTTCATAACAGTATCATCAGGATAAGTGTAACAAGATGAATGAGTAGTCAAATCTATGACAATCAGTAGGGTTTACATCGTTTACATATCTGAGGGTCAAGTGGAATCACTGTATGTTATATGTAAGGATACTGAGTGTAAATGTTGTGCTTAGTAAGTTCAATATATAAAATATACAATTTCTGTTGTTATGGTTAATTAAGTTGCCCATCTGTACTCTGAACCTACCTATGCTTATCTCACTGAGAGACTCCCCCATTAACCAAGAGGATCCTACTCTAGCCCAAGCCCAGGGTATTACTAATGACACTCCAAAAGCTACCTTTGTTGGTATGTTTTTTAATCGTTTCCATAATTTTTTTTATGACTACCCCCCTTAAAATCATTACTCATAATACCCAGGGCTTGAACTCCCCACATAAAAGAACCTTAGCCTTCAATCAGTACCGAAACTGGCAGGCAGATATACTCTTTCTGCAAGAAACCCATTTTGCCACAAATAACCCCCCACGATTCCTAAGTAAACACTACCCAAACTTTTATTCTGCCACTGCTCCTACCAAAACCAAAGGGGTTTCTATTTGCTTTCGGAAAGGTATTAACTTTCACCCTTTGAAACAAATCGTTGACCCTGAGGGGCGATTCCTAATCTTAATAGGGGAACTCCAAGACATAATAATTACTTTAGCATGTTACTACACTCCTAACCAAAAGCAACACGTTTTCTTTCAAACATTACGAGATAAAATCTTATGTCATCAAAAAGGGGAGTTAATCATGGCAGGTGACACTAACCTATGTTTATGCCCCTCCTTAGACAATTCAAAAAAATCTGTAATAACAACCACCCCTAACCCAACGTTTATAGACGGACCCGCTGCCAAAAACGTAAGAGACTGTCTGGCTGACCTCCAAGTGTCCGATGTATGGCGTGAACAACACCCATCATCAAAGGACTATACATTTTACTCACACCCTCACTCAGTCTATACTAGGATTGACCATATATTCTTATCATCATCCCTGCTGCCGAATGCTCAAGAAACAAAGATCCTTTCCACAGCTTGGTCCGACCATTCTCCAGTGCTGACATCCTTAGTAAACCTAATTATCAAACCAAACACATTCAAATGGCGATTGCAAGACACTCTGTTACACCACCCTTCAACATTTGATAAAGCTAAACAAGCCCTAATCAATTACTATAAGGAAAATCTGAACCCTGACACTTCCCCTGTTATACTTTGGGAAGCACACAAAGCAGTAATGAGAGGCACATTTATGCAATTAGCCTCACAACGCAAAAAAGAAAAAACTTCAAAAATCCATGATTTATCCAAACGGTTAACTACCCTTGAACAACTTCATAAAACCAATCCTTCCCCCTCAATCCGTAAACAACTACAGGATGTTTCCACAGAACTGAACTTATTACAACTTAGAGAAGCCGACAGGACCATTAAATGGGCTAATCAAAAATTCTATACCAAATATAATAAAGCAGATACCTTATTAGCTAGAAAATTAAAAGGCCAGGGTATTTCACCTAGTATCCCTCACAAAATTAAAACAAGCTCAGGCCTCTTATCAGCCCACCCCCTCACAATTTTAGAGGAATTCGAAAACTTCTACTCCAACCTTTATCGGAGAGAAACTAAGTTTTCCTCACAAAAGGCAGACCAACTGTTCAAACATATAGAACTACCCCCGATTGCCCCCAACCATAGAGAATTATTAGACAACCCAATTTCAATATCTGAAGTTCAACAAGCTATAAAGAACCTTAAAATTAACACCACACCAGGACCTGACGGCCTCTCAAGCCAATATTACAAAAAATACTCAGATATCTTGTCCCCACACCTGACAAACACATTTAATTATATTGCACAGGGTCATTATTGGACAAAGGACTCCTTAACGGCACAAATCGCTGTCATCCCAAAGGAAGGGAAAGACAACACTCAATGTGCCAACTACCGCCCCATTTCAATTCTAAACCTTGATCTTAGAATCTTCGGAAAGATCCTGGTTTCTAGACTAAACAAATTCTTAGCCACCCTCATACATCCTGACCAAACTGGATTTATCCCGAAAAGATATACAACCGACAACATCAGGCGGGTCCTTTATTTAACTCGGATTGCGACCTCAACACAAACTCCATCTATGCTTTTGAGTTTAGATATCCAAAAAGCATTTGACACCATTTCCTGGGACTATCTTTCATATATTTTGTCAAAATGGGGCTTTGGCCCAGTTTTTCAACATACAATAAAATCACTTTATGCATCTCCTTCAGCTTACATTAAATGGGGCCCCTTCACTACCTCGAACTTCAACCTAGAAAGAGGAACAAGGCAAGGATGCCCCCTATCTCCTGTGCTCTTTGCCCTTGCTATAGAACCTTTGGCCAGACTTATTGAAAACCACCCTCAAATATATGGTATACCACACTTTGATAAACAATATAAGGCATGCTTTTTTGCTGACGATGTTATCCTAACTCTCACTAAGCCTTTAACTTCACTTCCCCATTTAACAAACTTACTAGATCAATTTGGCCAAATCTCAGGACTGAAAGTCAACAATTCTAAATCAGAAGTCTTAAACTTAAACCTTCCCACCCATGTAATTAAATTAATCCAATTAAATTATGATTTTGCCTGGAACTCCTCTCACTTAAAATATCTAGGAATTTATCTCACCCCACACCCCTCCACTCTCTATAAACACAACTATTTACCTATGTGGAAGAATATCAAACTCTTACTTACTAAATGGAATAAACACAAAATTTCATGGTTAGGTCGAATTAATGCTATTAAAATGGTAATATTACCCAAAATGCTATACCTATTCCGATCATTACCAATCCCAGTACCCAAGAAAGATTTGGATCAAATGCAAAAATCGTTAAATGATTTTATATGGTCCTTTGGTTATAAGAGAGTTTCAGGAGTGACACTACAGAAAAATAAACGAAATGGAGGCCTAGCTTTACCTAACTTATTGAAGTATTATCAAGCGGCTCAACTAACCCCAATTTCTCAAATGTACTTCCATACCCCTCCGATATGGGTACAACTAGAGCAGGCATTAATCTCCCCGGTCTCACCATCAGCCCTCCCTTGGATAAAAGCTGAACTCCGGCCAAGGGGAATGTCTGAATTTTCGAAACATTTACTTTCTATTTGGGACTCTGTTAAACTTTCTGCCAAGCTGTTTTCTCCTCACAAACCGGCAACCCCCCTATGGGGCAACCCGGAATTTTCACCTGGTTTGATACCCTCTCCCTTTCAATGGTGGAAATTAAACAATATAAACTATATCTCAGACCTTTATCTCCCTTCTGGTAAAATTACCTGGGAAGCATTTGAAAGTAAATTTTCACCTCCTATCACAGAGAAATTCCGCTTCCTACAAATTCAACACTATCTACACTCCATCACCAATAGTCAGAATCCACCGGTCAATTGTGTAAATTCCACATTCGAGAATATATGTACAAAATACCCCTACATATTGTTTAAAATATACAATTTCAAGCAATATTTATTTGAAGGGTTTAGTTCTCCTTTAAGAGGATCCGGTGTAGAGCAGCTCAACATTTGCATATTTCCAAGAATATCTAGGGCAGCAAATAAGTGTTCATCCTACATCTCACACTTATGAACTTCTATTGAAGCTATGTAGTTAAAGAAGGTTCTGAGGCATCCTCCCAAATCTTTCTTAAATGGTCTTTAGTCTTGGTCCCCCCAGCTAAGGATCTGGGGCCCCCACCACAGATTGGAAAAAACTTGGGTAGAGTGAAGCTCCAAGGTCAAGTGAGATAAAAAAAAAGAGTCCTGAGAGATTATGTTGTTTTAATAGTGTGTAAGTACAGAAAATAATAGTATGTTGTGGAGTCTTGGTAAAGGCAAAGAAGAGCAGTGCTTAATACTGTCCTATTGTCAAAAATCATCATACAGAAAGAACAAGACTGAAGAATAATGGCTGTTATTATTTTCCAGGCAAACCATAAAAAAACCCAGATTTTGCTATCAATGCACTTCCTTTTTTCTAAATAAGAATCTAAAAAAACCTCCTTCATGGTGAATGAAAATCCCCTGTCTGTTTATTAGAAGTATGTTTGAGTTGGGTTTTTCTTTCCCTACATTGGTGACTCCATTAAAAAAATCCCAGAATCCTCAGCTGCCTGATCAGGAGACTTTGCCTAGCTGGCCAGTTTGAACTGTTTACTGAAAAACAACTGCCTTTTTTGTGCGCAACTGTATTTAGCCATAACTCCAAAAAGATCTCAGTACATTTTTATCAAAAAATAACCTTAAAACTGGACTTTCAGGTCTAAGAGAGCTAACATGTATTCTTCCCAAATGTCTCCCTAACTAGCCTTTAGGTTGAGTCCCCCAGCCTCTAAAGGGCTGCCTTACAGTTTGGAGAAAGGCTGCTCTAGAATGAAGCATTTCCACCGCCCCTTTATCAGTAGACTCTAGATCTTATCATAAAATTTTTTTTCCCATGTAATTAATAGCAAAGAAATTAGTTGACAAACCTCCTAAAAAGGTAATGTTGCCTGAGGAGCTTGTTATTTTACATATTTGTGCTCAGCAGTCTCATATCACAAACCCCAAAAGAGATGAGGCTTATTAGTCTGAATTTTGTCTTCTAATTTCCTCTTACCCTAGTTAATTTTGGCACCTTCTCAAGACATGTATTAATGGTCACTTGGTTGTCTTCCACTGTCACTGTCATTCACTGTCACTTCTTTGCAAGCACTAAGTGGGTGCCATTATGGGTGAGCATATGCTTGTGGCTAAAAACAATTCTGAAATAGTACTTCTGTGTAAGACAAAGATATATGGAAAAGGATTGTTCAAGACAAACAATAAAGTGAACATTTTTGTTTATTTGAGGCAGAATAAATTAAAGAAACTGTGTTCGTAGATGTGACTATGAAGATTTTCATTCATCCAGGCCATGGCATATCTAGTATAAATAATTTGAATACAACTGGACTTGCCGAGCAATCATTGAAGATGTTTCACTGCTCATCCAAGCAGCTTCTTCAGTTCAACTGACTGGTATGGGAAGTCCTTGGCATATAAACTCTTTCACTAATCCAATCACATTGACACATTGTAACTCTTCAGAGAGGTGACATATGAAACTCACAGAGGTGTGCTTCGGTGGGCTTACTGTGATAGGATGATGTGCATTCATAGATGGTTTATATTTTAATTCAGTCCACTGAGCCATCAAATCTTTTCTGAAAAACCTGACATAAAAGTAAGAAGAAAGTGAGGTTATACTTTAATAGCAGGTTTAATGGAGGGCAAATTGATATATATCTTTAGATAATAGAAGAGCCACTACAGTAGACATTTAACAGGCAGTACACCAATATGGCAGAGATGGTGATGTCTTGTTAGAAGATAGTAATAAGCGTGCATTGACCTTCCAGTAAAGATGCAGCCCACTGGTATGGTGGGTTTGAGTGAAGCTAAGCACCATTTATAAAGACATAGAAGGATGACAAGGGAAGAGGAAAAGTAAAGAGGTCAACTACCAGGACTGGCCCAAGTGATCTAGGGGTTTTCAGCCAGTAATATCCATGGCCTTATCAGTATAACATCTATTCTTATAGACAGAGCAAGATGTCACTGTAGCCAGTGGGAATCGTGGAAGAGCCACCTTATTCCCTTGTTTTTAGGAAAGTTGATGTTTCAGTAACAAGTACTAAAACTGGAGATACCCATTGCGTCTTCTATATTCCTGGGCCTCCAAGAAACTGATAGATATGTTCTTGTGCCCCATAGCCCTAAATCTATTCTTTGCATTGTCAACTTAAGGTTGAGCACTCCAGAGCTGCGCATGTTGAAGTATACAGAGACCGGGTTGGAGTAAGTTCCAGCAGGGTATTAAATAAACCTTATCGGAGGTGATTCCTTTTTCATGCACATCAGAACAATCCAGAGGGTAGCAGTTGGGTTGGCGAGCCTGAACTGAAAAGAATGGAACATTCTAACCTAAAATTGTATTAATTATGTAGTTCCAAGAATAGAGAGACCTATCATTGTATCATTGTAAACTGTTGATTTAGTTTCCTATTCAATGTTGCTTTTCACTAAAATTTTCTGTAGAAAAATCTCTTAAAATATGACAGTGACTTGGCTTGACTGAAGGCTGGGCATGCAATGAAAGATCTTTTGATGACCTTGCCAAGCGAGTGGGTCTTACCTTGTGTGCCCCTGCACTTGTCTGGCTTTGCCTATATACAACTGCATGGATTTTAATTTCTCATTAAGGTACTTTGGTCGTTGTTTCGTCCATCTGCATGTCTATCCAAAGAGAGGAGAATCTACTCACCACTGATGGCATTTTTTGGAAGTGATTCTGCCCTTACATGTTCTGTACTCGGGGCCATAAGCAAAACAACATCTAGCAGCAGCTTTTGGTGGAAAGGAAACAAAACTGCATCATCAAGTATATGAGGATCAACCTTTCCCTCTTTATAATACAATCTTTATAATATAGTCTTTGCTGATGCCTTAGGGTTGATGACCTTCTGCATATGAGTTTCTGCCTCCATCGATCTATCAATGTCAGCGGCACCAAAATTGGGCAGAAAGACTAAAGTGGAAGCAAATGTTATCTTTGCCTATTCAATAAAGTGGCCCTGGCATGTACCCAAGAAATACCAGGACTAGTTCAGTGCACAAAGTGCCTGGAGTCCTGGATGTATGCCAGAATACAGAACTGAGAAATCACTACAGAAATAGAGCCATGAAACCTTACTTTTATAGGGAAGGGAATCATTTTTATATAGCACTTTTCTCCCATGGGACTCAAATCACTTTTACAGCAAGGCAGCCATTATAGGCACTCCAACATCATCATAGTAGGTAGGCATCAATCCGGAACACCAAGGAGTAATAATAAAGGTTTCATTAGGCACTCTAAGTAGCCAGGACACCTGGAGAACAAGAGACTTGTCCAGGATCACACAAAGTTGCCACATGAATCAAATGAGGGTCTCTAGTGGGAGATCCCATATCCCAGGCTTATCACTTAACTTCTAGGCCTGCCTATTTGGTTTATTTGATGTTTACATGATTTTCTAGTAGACTTAAGGCAGGGGTCCCCAACCTTTTTTGCGTGTGAGCCACATTTAAATTTAAGAAAGAGTTGGAGAGCAACACAAGCATGAAAAAGTCCATGTGGATGTCAAATAAGAGCTCTGATTGGCTTTTTGGTAACCCCTATATGGACTGGCAGCTACAGGAGAGAATGTTTGGCAGGACATCTGTTTTTTTATACAACCAAAACTTTCCTCTAAGCCAGTAATTCAAAAATTAGCTCCTGCTTTGAGGCCACTGGGAGCAACATCCAAGGGGTTGGGGAGCAACATGTTACTCACGAGCTACTGGTTGGGGATCACTGACTTAAGGTATGAAGATCCAAATTAAGGACATTTTCAGTTATCTTGAAAATCCCTGTTTGTGAGTATTCTGTATAACAGGGCCCATACCTGTATATGAAATGCTGATGAGCCATGCAGCATGGGACTTTTATATGTGTCTACCTTTAAAGGTGTAAGATCAATGGATGTCGGTATATCATGCTAAAACTTGCTTAGACTGAAATTCCCATTAAAACAAGTAGCCACTTTAGTGCAGTATCTTTGTACTACTGTTGTAAATATTAACAGAGCAATGTTTGCCAGATGACCTCCAGCCCAGTAAATATGTGTAAGCAACACATTGGGGGTGTAGGTACATAATCACTCTGCAATAAAATGTACCCAACCACATGGTTGTATAATGGTTTACAACTGATATGACCACAATATTCTAGATCAGTGGTCCTCAAACTTGGCCCTCCAGCTGTTAAGGAACTACAAGTCCCACAATTCAATGATGGAGTCTGACAGCCACAGTCAGGCAAATGCATTGTGGGACTTGTAGTTCCTTAACAGCTGGAGGGCCAAGTTTGAGGACCACTGTTCTAGATCAACAGGATCAAACCCAACAGCATGAAATCGATAACCCCTGGGTGCCACCATAGCCAATGCTTTAGTCATTTTACAAGTAAATCAAATCCATGGCAACAGGTTTCTGAAGTCTACCCTGTAGGTTCATACTATACAAGCTAACAGGTTATATATAACATCAAACAAAGGCTACTTTCTCTTAAAAGGATTCTGTTTCTGATTTAATTTTGAAATCTGACATGGGGCTAGACATATTCCCAGTTTCACAGGTCCCCCCAGTCATTCGACTTGTGGCCTGATAAACTTCAGTCACTCTTTACTGCAAGTTGGAGTGATATCACCCCCTCCCTTCTCCCCCATCAGCAGAACAATGGGAAGGTAACCAGATAACCACTCCCTAACACAAGATAACAGCTGCCTGGTAGATCTAAGAACAACACTCAATAGTAAAATCCAGGTCCCACTGAGACACATTCAGTTACATTGAGTAGGAGAAACAACAACCTGCCAGAAAGCAGTTCCCTCCTAAAGTGCTGGCTCTTTCTGAAAGCACATGACCAGGCAAAATGACCTGAGATGCACCTACACACCAATATTACAACTAAATACACTTGCTGGTTCAGGAATGACATTTTTCATGGTAGAGTGAATTATTTGCAGTGTAAACAGTGTCATTTAGAATTAAAACTTTAACGATTCTGCTTACAATGCCTAAATATTCCACTAAATGTATGAGGACTAGGGGAATTGGTATTAAAAAAGCATAAAGATTATTAGAAGACACTTTGACAGTCATTTATCAACCCATGGCAACCAATCACTGATGGGTTGCTATGGGTTATGCCCATGAGCAAATCTGCCAAGTGTTGATGAATGAACCCCCCTTGACGTTTGTTGACTTGAAAAGCTCAGCCTGAAGCTTTATCTAAGGAGGTAAAAGATCAATATTTCTCAAATTGTTCAAAGATATAAGAAAACACAACACGTATGTGGCATGATCTGTAAGTGGATATCATTTATTGCAGAATAAGAAACACAATCCAATGAAAGTAAGTGGCATGCAGATCATCCCATGCGTCGTATCTTCATCTCTGTGGTTTTGAGGGAGTAATTAAACCCCTTCCAGCGAGTCCAAGTGATGCCGTTGCCAGAAGACGTGTAGGTGGCTTGCAGGTATGGCCCATTTAGGTTGGCAATGTGACAGCCCTTGAACCAAAATCCACTAGAATAGAGGAATGCGCAGTTCTGCTGGTAAGTGTCCTGGTCACGGTCGTAAGTAGAGAACTTCATCCCCTTGTGGTAAGTCAGAGAATCTCCTGGAAAGGAAATTGAAAATAAAGAAGTGTGTGTGTGTGGAAGCCCTGGCTTTTGCTTGTTACCGAGGAACAAAGACCACCCAATAGAAGTAGCTGTGGTGTTTATACAAATGGCCTGCGGGTGTCACTGTGCACATTACTAGTACTATGCATATACATAGAACTTTCTGTACAGCAGATAGAGTTCAAGTTACTGCATTTGTGTAATGGCTGCATGAACCTGCTAATAAAGCCCTGTTACACCCAGCTCATCCTCGGCTACTAAAACACAACAGATTGGCGACAGGATGTCTTTTCTACCTCTGCAGCAGCTGCACCTTTTCTACCAATCCCTGGTGAGCCTACAATACCTTTTACTGCTTGGATCCGTATGTTTGATAATTACATTATTGCTGCTGACCAAGGGGAGATTTCTGCTGCTAGAAAGTGTGCTTTACTTATTCACTGCCTGGGGGCAGAGGGACAGCGTATATTCTATACATTACCATTACCTGATGATACTTATGAAACTGCTCTTACTGCTATAAAGAACTTTTTTGTGCCAAAAGTAAATGTGTTTGCTGAAAGATATAAATTCCGCGTGGACAGCATAATGGTGAATCCCCAGAACATTTTGTAGCAGCTTTGAGAGAGCTGGTTGTTACCTGTGAGTTTGGGATTCTAACAGATAAAATGCTAAGAGACCAAATAGTGGAAAAAACAAACTCACCACGTATTAGAGAGAGACTGCTCCTAGAGCAAGATTTAACCCTTGCAAAGGCTATTACAGTTGCTAGCCAAATTGAAACAGCTGTGGCGGAGGCTAAAACTCTCAGTCAGGGAACTGCTGGGAATGTACAGATGCTGAATTCAAAACTGTGGCCTCAAATACAGTGCTAAGGAAAGGGACTCACTGCAAAACCGTGCAGCAAATACAAATAAAAAATACTGCTTTCGCTGTGGTTCAACTCAACACATTGAAACAGCTACCAAAACACAACAGTAGTCGTCACATGTTCAGGCATATTCAGGCATGGGAAATGATTGGTTACTATAAGAATTGGACCAGATTTAGAGGTTTAGCTGCTATCTCCTCCCTAGGGCTTAAATGTCCTATAGTGATGGGCGAATCTGGGGCATTTTGAATTTGTAGTAGAAATTTGCGAAACGGCAAAAAAATACGCCATCACTCACGTCCTATCAACAAGGCGGAATTGAAGATGACTAGTAGATGGACTGAATGAATATATAAACTGTATAAACGTTTGAGAATGATAAGATTTAAGCAATGCAGTGACCATTGCAAAGAGTATACAGTATATATATATATATAATAAATATGTACTTTCAGCCATTGTCATTTAAGTAAAGCAGCTGAATGAGGGTATTTTTTTCTAGTAAAGGGTGCCTTTGTTTTCAGTTCCCTTTTTAACCTTCCTCTTAGTTATTGCATAGTTCTAGCTTCTCCCACCAATTTTTATTGTCCACCCCATCCCCATCCTTCTTCAAGTGTAAATTTGTGCTGAAAGAGACCACATGACCTACAGATGGGTTTTCATTTGTGAAAAGACTGGCAACATTGGCACATAGTATTAGTTCATTTTAGCCTCCTACCTGCACCTCCATCAGTGAATCCATCTATATAGAGAGTGTAGCCATCATCCTCTGGGTTAATAGCATTGGGGGAGAGGGAGAAGTCAGCATATTCTGCATGGGTTGCTATGTCCTCAAAGTCTCCCAGTTCGATCCTCAGCATATATTTCCTCCCTAGTGTTAGCTGGTAAATATTATGGAGCCCTAAAGAAGAAGGTGGTTGATGTGTAAGTGATTGCTTGAAGGGGTTGGTGAGAACTTGATAATTAGTAGAAGGAAGTTTACAAGAAAGCTGCATGACCTCTAATGGCAAGGCAACAGGACTCACTCACCTAACCAGTACTCTTCATCTGCCCGACCAAACCCCAACTTATAGTCGGCCCAACCACGGGAGAAGCTTAGGGAACCATTGAACCTCTTCTGGATCACCTGGAGAAAGACTGGTTTTAGATCTCACAACCTTACAAAGGACAAACCTTTTCATGCAGAGCAAATATATCTTGGCCTTGGAATTGTGGGTGAACCCATGCAAATATTGTTTTGTATACTTTAGGAAGGGCAACAGCAGCAGTGTACTCTATATTGTATACTTGAGAGAGGAGTACAGGTAAAGACTTCCCGTTACCACCCAAAATTCCAAATGTGTTGAGAGAGAGTTGAGATAACTCTGACTGGAGGTTCTGGAAGTGACCCCTGCAGCCTGAGTTTAGTTCTAAGTAAATGGAAAACACAATAAACTCTGTTAAAGGAGAACTAAACCCTAAAAATGAATGTGGCTAAAACTGCCATATTTTATATAGTGAACTTATTGCAGGAGGCTAAAGTTTCAGCTTGTCAATAGCAGCAATGATCCAGGACTTGAAACTTGTCACAGGGGGTCACCATCTTGGAAAGTGTCTGTGGGCTCTGAGCAGCTGTTGAGAAGCTAAGCTTAGGGGTCGTCACTAATTATCCAGCAGCAGCAGCAGAAAATGAGCTTCCCTGGCTGTAATATAAGCTGATGCTACAGATTTGCTGATGATTAAATTGTGATGTTTCTAATGATGTGTATTAATGACTAATCAGCCTTATATTGTGACTATATTTCTATGACACTATCAGGTGTATATTGTGAGTGGGTCCCTAAGCTCAGTAAGTGACAGCAGCACAGAGCATGTGAATCAGTGAATCAGTAGAAAAGAAGATGGGGAGCTACTGGGGCATCTACTGGGGAGACACAGATCTTTACTGCTAAAGGGCTGTGGTTGCTGCGGGCTGGTACACAAGCACAAAACATCATGTACAACATTTATACACACTTCTTTACTTTAACTTTCCTTGTCCTTTAAGACCCTTGTTCTCCAAAGCATTTAAAAGCTAATTTGTTCTGGAATCGTAAATGAATTATCATTTTTACTGGGTCCTATGTATTTTTCAGGCACCCATCAACTCACGGCTATCTATTATTAGAATACCACCGACCCTAGATGGCGACTATGGTGGCAAAGGGAGCTTACATTATTCAGGTCAATTTGTTTTTGCTTATTTACAATCTAAGCAAACTCCAGCTTATCTGAATCACCAGGGAAAGGGGGCTGCAATGGAGGTCCTCTTCAAAGAGAATTCAGCTGACACTGGCATTAAAGTACATGGGCTCCAACTCACCGTCCACTTCCCACCATCAGTAGTCATGTCACAGTATACGGGCACAGCACTCGAGGATCCAGCCGGGTATATAATGTACACCCCGTCTTCATTTGATCCCAGAGCATAGACATCTTCACAGTCTACAGGGAATGGCCTTGTGCCTGGAATATAATAAGGGTGGGTATCTGGTAATGATCTTCCACGGGGAACTGCTCATTAACCATGTCTGGGGTACAAAAAGGAATGTAGAGAATCTGGAAGATCAGGTTTAAGATGGCAGAGAAACTGGTATCAGGAGATGGCACTTGCCCACTGGAATAGTGCTGGATAAACATATACCTACTCACCAATTTCTGACTGTCTCTTTAATTTCTGGCCCCAAACAGAGCCACAAACCAACAACAGAAGTGCACAATGTCCAAGGATCCCCATTGCCTGGAACAGAATAAACCTTGTTGTAACTGAAGATTCCAACCTGGAGCAACCCTTAGATATGTAGACTTTTTGTTTCTGCATCTGGCCAATCGGAGCTTAAATGCTGATTTATACTATGGGGGCAGCGAATACTCACTCATCTCTTGGTAAATGATCTTATTGGAAATAATAACCCTTTCCTCGGGGACCCAGATT
>JAMBMQ010000023.1:543543-553742 GCA_024363595.1 Xenopus borealis | reverse complement strand
TAAAATATGATTTTGAATATTTTTTTGGGGTGACAGGTCCACTTTAATGGATTGCTCTTTAAACCTAATGCAGATTATCATGCCTTGAAGCAACCAGAACATTGCCATGCAGTAGGATTGTTTATTTCAGTAATCCCACAGCCATGCTATATTTGGGAAAGCCTGTTGTCTTTTTTGTTGCAAAAAATAAAATGATTCAAGTCTTTGAGAAGTTCAGTAGCAGTAAAAGAGTAAAGTAAATTTATTCTATTTGGAAAACCTGTTTTGAAAGGGACCCTCTTTTATCTGACTAGTAAACAATAGTTCAGTTGCTTACAGTATGTTCCAGCACAATGTATTTTTTGCACAAAATAAAAATGCACAATGTTCTATTGGTTAAATATTGGGTTATGCAATGCTCTGTGGACAAATGTTTTAGCCCTAATGTGGCTGCTTTGTTTTCCTATTTGGGTGTATTGTTATTTTTTATTAGCCTGCTGTTTGGCTGACATTTTATTTCTGCTCTGACTAGTGCACTGTCATGCATACATGCCTTGTTTATTAGTCACTGACTGGGTCATACAGCTCTTATACATATATATATATATATATATATATATATATATATATATATATATATATATATATATACATACAGTATATATGTAACAGATCTTAGGAATTGGAATTCTTACTGGTACCTTGTACCTGTGACTCTTCCTTTAGATGGGCCCATGTATTGATTGTTTAACTATTGGTAATCTCTTTTTCAAAATTTCTGACACATATTGTGTTTCTGGGTTTGGGCTTCACAGATTAATCTCTAGAGAGGTGTACAAATGACCATCATGGGTCTTATAAATCAAAACATCAAGAAAATGTATGTGTTGGAGATCAAAAAAAAAGTGATAGAGGGATGTACCTAATTCAGAAGTGCAAAAGGGAGTCAGCAAGACCCTGCCATAGCACAAAAACATCGTCAATGTATCTCCACCATGCTAAACAATGTTTGGAAAAGTCTACATCACAATATATCTGAAAAACGAAGGTTCCAGGCGGCACTCCAGAAAAAGTACAAAAGGTTTCTTTATTGAAACACAATGGGTAACAACATCCCCTTACTCACAATATAAGTGCAGTTCCTCAAGCCTAGCCATAAAGACATTAGCATATGATGGGCCATTGTAGTTCCACGTAGCTGGATATAAAACTGTTCCCTAGAAGTGCAATAGTTCTAACTCGTTATGATCTCCAATGCCTTTTAAGAAAATGTGCATTTGCTGTTTAGAATAATGTGCCCTTTCATTAAGAATCTACGCACAGGCCTGTTTAGCATCTTGGTGTGGTAACAAAGTATAGAAAATGGCAACGTCTAGTGCAGCTATAATTTTAGCACCCCCATGATACCATCAGAATAATGCAGTTGTAAAAAAAATGCCCAGTATCTTTACTGAATGAAAGTACTGTTTGGATCAAAGGACTGAGTATCCTGTACAACACTGTTGCAAGAGGACAGAACACTGATCCCATTCAGTCCACTATGGGACAACCAGGGGGATTCATGGGATCCTTATTCACCTATAGCAAGATATATGGAACCATTGTCACTGGATTTTTCACTATTAGGTAATTTTCAGTAATCACACCATCACAATACCACAACAATCTTGATCTAACAAATAATGTTCAAGAGAAGATCACAATGTAGAGACGTGTAAGCCTTCCTGTCTGTGAGTTGAGTTACTATTTCAACAATGTAAAATGAAGGGTCCATTACTACTATTATGCACTTTTTATCAGCAGGCTTTATTATCATATTGGCATGTGCCTTATTGTCTGTAATTCCGTTTACATCCTCTCATCTAGAAGTATAAGAATAACATTTATTCTTCTGAAGGCTATTTTCCCCTTCCCCTCATCCACTCACACACACATATCTGGATGCATCTCTATCAAATCTAAGATTTCTGACATTCCGTTTTCTTATAGTATTCTAGTTTCACAGCAACTACTGTTGTATTCCAGCCTCAACTTTAGCATTATCCTGCTAGACTGGTTGTAGCTCTTTATCAATAAATACAATTCCAGTGTAAGTAGCATAATTGCACCTATTGGTAGTGAAATCATGATTTGGTTCTGGCACCTGATACTAATGAAAGTGAAACAATTAATAACACTATAATTTACAGTTGTCCTGCATGATTGCTTTAGAAACAATACTATAGTTAAACAATAGTATATAAATTAGCTGCTGTGTAGCAACAGGAGAAAATGATCAGGTTTTCAACAGATAAGCTCTGTAGAATATCATGGTGTTTTACAGAGCTAATCTGTTATCTGCTATTTAATCTGTGCCATTTCGCCCTATTTCAATTGCCTCCATTGCTAAATAGCAGCGTGTTTATATACACTGTTGTAAATTATATTATAATTATTTCAAAACACAGTGTTTCTACTTCTAGTTGAAAGCTAGATGAGTAGAGGCTATTATAGCAGCAAAGGGAGGAGCCACTAAATATAAACGCCCTTGGCTCTTGATTTAGGTCACATGTGGAACAGGCAAGTGTCCAGATACTTCTGGACTTCTTTATATATCAATGCATAATAACCAGGCTTTATAAAGGGTGCATTATAAAGGTAGGTTATTTTGCATTCTGTATGAGTTGTTCCCCTTTTATCACATTTCATGTGGATCTCACTGATATACATGCTTATGTGTTAAATACAGTTTTTGCACACTCTAGCATTTTTTTTAAAAATCTTCCTCGTAATATAGCTAATTATAAATAATATAAAATGCTTCATTAAAATTTACCCCAGAAACACAGTAGGTGTGGCAATCCAATCACAGTTCCCTGTCAGGTCAGTCAAGTTGTTGGCCTGCAAAGTAGCCAGCAGGAAATGCCAGTTTTTTGCAGGACAAGCAGACAAGTCTAAACCCATATTTAGAGGTGTATAATGCAACAGTAAATATTAGAGAGTCGATTTAAAAAAAAAAAAAAGGTAATTAATAGGAATATACAGTATTGAAAATTATAGTAATCCTATATAATAAAGTTTAAGTGTCTCTGCGTCCAGTCCCTGTGTCCGTGGAATTGTGCCGCACTGACTGAATTTACCAGTTTTCGCCACTAGTATATTAGAATAGAGTCAATGGAAGCCTGTGGTGAAGTGCATAAGGTAAATGCCTCTGACCAGCGCTTTTAGTGTTCAATTCCCATTGAGTGATAATTTACGCTAGCAAAGTAGATAGACGCGCAACTTCGCACCCTTACGCTGTGGTGTGTTTTACCATTGTGGGTGATAGTCTGAAAAACGTAAATACATTACCGTTCGCCGACCAGAGCGTAAATTCGCACGTTAGTGAATTTGCGCAGCGCAGGCAAAAATTCGCCTACAACAATTCTGTTTTTTATAAATGTTTGACTACATATGTTCTAGCGCCCGTTAATTTTACGGGCTTAATGTCTAGTCTATAGTATATAGTAGAAGGTAGAAAGATGTTCTATGTCTTCATTATGTATAAATATAAATCGTCTCTATCTTCATTAAATAAAGGTAGACTTTTGGGGGGTTTGAAACTGGGCACACATGGTAAGATCCACTTTTTTGGAGAAATTACCTACTGTAGAACCCTCAATTTAACATTTTTTCAGGGGACCAGAAACAAAATGGTGTACAACCCAAGAAAATGTAAAATCAGGGAGGTGTATTATTGAAGCGGAAAGGGTGAAGAATACAGTTAAGCAGGTATGGGTTAAGCAGGCCCTCTATCCCATATAAGAGACAATAAGCTTTTGATTCTGGAGCATACCCATGCATGTAGGTGTTAAGCAACAAAGAAGTCTAGAGTAACTGGGCAGCCATTATGTTGCTTTCAGCAGACAATTGCCTTGGAACTGTTGAGATAGATTGTGCTAGGACATTCTTTTTTCTTTCAGAATGTGGAGTTTCCCAGGTGTCTGCGCGCATCATGGGAGGGCAGGCTGCAGCACAAGGCGAGTGGCCCTGGCAAGTTAGCTTGAGAAATGTGAATGGACGGCACTTCTGTGGGGGAAGCCTCATCACTAACAAGTGGGTTGTGTCTGCAGCTCACTGCATCACCAATCCCAGGTCAGTCTATGCTAATACATCTGTTTGCATGTCTATGGGGCAAAGAGAATTGAAGATTTAGAACAGATGATCTGGCAAGGACAGCTCACAGAGGACCACAATGTCCAGTGAGAGAACCTGCTCATTACAAGTTTTGAAGTCATTGTGTCTGTAGAGATATGTGGGGTTTATGGTTATGTAAAAGGTCAAACTCCTCATACTTCAAGTTGCACTTTCAACCTTAAATATGTTCCTGTTGCTTGTGGAGCTCGTCAAAGACCTTGTAGAGGGGTCAGGAATTTTGTTAGAATGAGAAGAGACACCACAGTGGAAATGAAGAAGGCTACATTATTGTGTCTTTGCTTTAGTTATTGCTAAGTGAATTCTGTGATAGCCAGTAAAGGCCCTGTGGATTCTGAAATGTCAGGTAATATTTATGCTTTTGTTATCTGAAATTGTTTCCCTTACATCAAGAGGAGGCCAATCCTTCACTGGGAGATATGCAGGAACATGAGCAGAGTCTGTGCCAGTCCAATATTCCATTTCTATAGCAACTAAGTGTCAGCAGCAGAGTCATCTAATAACTACTCTTAAGATCCAAAGCTTTTCTACCTGTGAGTCATATTCAAAAGCTAGATATGTTCTCAGGCCACTTCAGAGAACACACGACCCTTTGGCAGTGGCCAATAAAGTGTTATGTTTGCATAATACTTAGCTACTAACCTTCTGATTGGCTGACTGGATTATGATTTCTGATTGGCAAAGCTTTTGTATCTTAATGCGTTCCAACAAGATTATTTTCTGCTGTTCTCTGGCACTTTAAAATAAAAACTTGTTGTGAGGCTGTTGGCAGCAACATCAAGGGGGTATGGAACAACACGTTCTGATTCTGATTGGTTGGGGATCATAGATACACTATTAGACCATTGTCCCAGCCTATTGTGCATTTGCATTTCCTCTAGTAGTGTGACAATTGCACATTAATGTTCTTCTGCTATTTATTCATTAGTGACGTATCCTCAGTTGTGGTTTTTCTTGGCTCCTACAAGCTAAGTGAGACCAACCAGCAGGAAATCAGAGTTGCAGTGGTGAATATGTCCATACACCCCAGCTATGATAAGAATCTGGCTATCAACGACATTAGCCTCTTGGAGCTTGAAAAAGAGATAGCCTTGACAAACTACATTAACCCTATTTGCCTCCCTGCCCCTACTGTTAAATTTCCAACAGGCCTGAAGTGCTGGACAACAGGCTGGGGAACCATCTTGCCTGGTGGTGAGTACTTCTGCTCATTAAGGGCTAATTTAATGAAGGTTATATTTATTCCACACTTCTGGCTTTCTTTGTATATTCACCAACATATCTAGTGAGTTATGCTGATCCCCCCTCTGAAGCGTTTCCCAATTCTTATGCTAAAGATTGACTAGTTGGGACCAACGTACCCCAGCATTTTCATGACATGCTTCCTACAGGAGGTGGTAAAGAATGAAGCCACATCATTCACCTCCAGTAGTAATGATTTATATAAAGCTGGTGTCAGGGCTATACTGATCATTAAATTAATTTCTTTTGCTCCTAATGTCTAAGTGAGAATTTCTCTCCACAGTTTCTTTGCAGAATCCGAAGACCTTGCAGGAAGTGGCACTGCCAATAATTGACATTCAGACATGTTCACAGTATTATAGCACCCCTTCCAATAAGGCAATACTCCAACCTGATCTCATGATATGTGCTGGCTACGTAAATGGGGGAAAAGACTCCTGCCAGGTTTGTCTTGATTGAAATAGAAACAAAAAAACAAAAGATCTAGAATACCTTCCTATAATTCTTTAGGGCCATGAAATTGAAAAAGTTTCATTTGGTAAAATATTCATGCTTTCAGTAGTGTGGAACATTATTACATTGACTTCTTCAATGCCTTCCACAAGTTCTATATCCATGAGGGACAGTTATGGGGAAGCACATAGGCAATATTGTGTCCTTTAGTGCTCTTTAGTGATGGGCCGCTGGCGAATAAATTCGCGAAACGCCAGCAAAAATTCACCTGGCGAAAATTCGCCAAAAAAAACAAGTTGCGCGTCGTTTTTTGACGCGACGCAGCGAAAATGATGCCACATGGCGAAAATGACGCAGCACACGATGAAAAAGACGCAACATGACGAAAACGATGCGGCGCGACTCGTTTCGCAAATTTTTTCGCCAATTCGCTAATTTCGCTGGAAATTCACAAATTTTTCGGCAAAACGGGGTAGATTCGCCCATCACTAGTGCTCTTGCATTTTTACCCTGGACTTTGTAAATTACCCATATAATTTTACTGGTTTATACAGTCAGGCCTGGACTGAGAGTCAAAATAGGCCCTGGAGTTTCAGGTACGCAGAGGCCCAAACTGCCCCAGCCCACTAAATACTGAATTTCTATGGGACCTTATAGCAGCCCCTCGGGCATTTGCCAGAACCCACAGATTGCCAGTCCGGGCCTGTATACAGTATATTGTCTAGAAGAGTGCAACAGATTGAGACTTATGTTGCCCTACCATTTCCTGAGACTCTACTGGTATTCTTATTTATAACATCTATGATTTATTGAGGAAAATGTTTTTTGTTCATTGTTAAGTTTATCACAATACATTTTTTTTTCTTTTCAGGGCGACTCTGGTGGGCCCTTGGTTTGCAGTGAGAACAATCAATGGTTCTTAGGTGGGGTTGTGAGCTTTGGAGTTGGTTGCGGGAAGCCATACAGACCTGGTGTTTACACACTCCTGACACCCTTTAGTGCCTGGATTCAGTCCATTGTTCCCAATGTCTCTGCCAATGTGCGAAATGTGACTTTTACAGGTCCATTTATTTCCCTTTTCGATACAGCGGAAACCCTGTTTATTTCCACCTTGCTTCTTCCTTGTATGCTCCTTCTGCTCATAAGCCAGTAAAGCCTTCCTCGCACATAGGGAACTGCGTTACAAAGGATTGATTTCGTTGGGCTACATATTCATCTACATATATTGAAGGATATTTTGTAATGTGCTGTTGGCTTAAAATCACATACCTGCCAATATTCTCAGTTTGAAAAGTCATACATTTAGGCTCTGTTACCATCTGTTACCATCCACCCGAGCACATCCAGAATCAACTTGAAGTTCCTCAAATCCTCTGAGAACTCCTGCCATTTTTTGAAGGTCTGCAAATCAAGCAGTCCAACCTAAATCATTGGTTGTAATGTTTTCTATGGTTGTACATTAAGTCCTCTGAATATTCCGCATCGACATACAAGAAAATATTAAAAAATATTATTATTTTAATTAAGCTGATCTGTTCAACTGATGTATTGTCCAAACATAAGACCACTACAACAGAAGGCAGGCAGCCATTTTTTTGGACCAACTGATCATCTCATAATGACTTCTTAGAAGGTCATTGGCTGTCTTTTTATTTTGGTTAGTAAACATTGATTATTAACATGTATTTCTATAGCGCCAACTTGTTGCGTAGCGTGCAATAGAGGTTAGGTATTGACCAGACCGCAAGAAAGCACTTAATTAGGTGAACAGATTATGAGTCGAATTAAAGGGGTGGTTCATTTTTAATATCTGACCTAAAAGATTCTCAATTCTGACATTTGGTAGTTTGAGATATGTAGAGAGACCAACATAAGAGGTGGAGTGAAGCTGTAACGATTCATGGAACAGGTGTGTTTAGATCATTGTGGACCTTTTGAGAAGAAATGTAATAACCAAACACCTGTGACTGCCTCTGGTAATTCATGTAAACATCTATGATTAAAGCTACTATTGGAAGGCAAGGATTGCTCAGGAATGCTGATTTTCCGGTTCCTCGGTGATCCCAAGCCTTAGGCAGTTCTGTGCCAATTTATATGCTTTAAATTAGAAGTGACTGTCAGCAGACACAAAGCAGTTTGAGTACATTAGTTCCACCTGAGAAATCTGCAACAATCTTCAATACTCATCACTTTAAAGGGCAAGGAAAGGCAAATAAATAAAATCCCATTTTTACTTTCTTTAATGAAAAAGAAATCTATCTCCAATATACTTTAATTTTAAAATGTGTACAGTTTTTATAAGAAACCTGACTGTATGCAGTGAAATTCTCCCTTCATTTAGTGCTTCTGGCAGGGAAACAATCACTTATGAACAGCAGGGGGAGCCCCTGCCTTACTTACCAGCCATGCAGAACTCAAGCAGACCATACTGAGCATGTGCAGTGCCAGTGTCAGACAAAGATGTATAACAAAGTTACAAGATGGCAGCCCCCTGTGTCCAACTTTAAAAGCATAAATCATTTGTTTGATTAGGCTTGTGGTGCAGTAAGTTCATGTTTATATTTAGTATACAAAATACAGCATTTCTACTCTTATTCTATTTTACACTTTCCTTGCCCTTTAAGGTCTAAAAACTACTGTTTACTTTTTAATTAAGCCAACAAAATCTTAAAGGTAACCAGGCAGTGGTTAAACAGAGAACTGTTCCAGATAAATTTATTTTATGGAGCAATAAAAGTCAGTAATTGTGATATCAGTGACCAGCATTGCAACTTTGTAGTTCAGGGATCCCGAGATTGATTATGACCAGGAACACATCTGGAGTCATGGAGTCTATATCTTCTCTCCAGCCTTCCTTGGGTTTCCTCCTGCATTCTACAAATGTATTGGCAAAGGAACTGGTTGCTACTGAAACTCATCGCAGGCATTATATTGCAAGCTCAACATTTTCTGGAAAGGGCAACGTCAGCACTATACAATGGTAAATGAAGAAACATCAGCCTTTGGTAATTCTGGTTTGAAAACTGCCCCTAATGTAAGAACTCTAGGATAAAAAATTGTCCTTATTTTTATTGATACCAATCTGAAGAATAAGAATACCAAATAAAACGAGCCAGCATCATTTTTATTGTATTTTGTAATTTTATGAAAATGTATGTAATTATTGCTTTTAGCCTACTGTATGCAGAACTGTGTGGGGGGTCATGCTGAGGCAAAGGGGGGTTCTCTGTAGATTGTGTTTCTTCATTTTTTGACAGACTGTGGGATGTAGGGGCTTAAATATTGGTTTTGATGCTTGGCCTTACTAATAGTGGTGCAATTTAGCCCTTTTTTAGTAGGCGAATGCAAAACTAATTCTGCACCTTTATAAAGTCTTGTCCTTGTTCCTGGAAATCTAAATACAAAATAGCCGTAATTGGCGATGCAATTGAGGTCCAGCATTTACTCAATCAGAAAAAGAGATTGAATCCCTGATATGTACACAAACCTCGTTCCTGTGGAATAAAGAAGGATGATTTATGATGGGAAAATTTCCCCCAAAAAAGTTAGCGAAACTGCGAATTTTGACACCGGTGTCCAAACGTTTGACGCCTGCGAATTTTCATGGATGATTCACAAATTTATTTGCCAGTGGCAAAATGCATGAATTCACCGCAAAGTTAGGTGACTGAACTCATAGTCACGGATAGAGGTGGGTATCACTCCTTCACTTGTAGGAGTTCAAGGTTTCACTTCACACCTTGGTTAGTCCACACCAGGTGATTCTGGGAGATTAGTTGCCTGGCGGCTAATAGCCTCTTCATTTGGGCGACTAATCTCCCTGAGTTGCTTTCCCCTGTCTTTCTCTGGCTACAATGAAAGTTGTCTGCAGAGGCCTCTTAGGGCGATTTCGGAAACTGCACTGCCCCCTGTGAATTACCGCAGGCGACTTTTCATTTTAGCCAGCGCGAGACAGGGGTAAGCAATTCAGGGAGATTAGTCGCCCAAATGAAGGCAACTAATCTCCCAGAATTCAGGGAGTCACCTCTAAGCTGGGTAACTAAGGGTAAAGGCAATTTCCTCTGACATTCCCTATAAAATATTCTAAACCTCTTATTGTATTGGAATAGCGAGTTATTATTTGGGAAGTTGTTTTATAAGCTCTGATAAATACTGCATGTTCCCTAAAGATTCTCTACAGAACATCCCCTCACTTACAGGCATATAATGTCAGAGTGTGTCCTGCAAAGTCAGCCCCTAAGTAAACATGGCTGGTTTTATATCTGCAGGATAGGAAAAAAATATTTACTGGCCCGTCCAATACAAAGTATTATTTATACACTGTAGCAGCATCTGACTTGGGGGGGGGGGGG
>JAMBMQ010000023.1:436444-456332 GCA_024363595.1 Xenopus borealis | reverse complement strand
TTGATTGTTAGGAAATGGGCCCATAGAAACATTAGGGTAACAGTCACCTTGATGTGGTTCCAGGGAGACAAAATACAAAAACTAAATACAATATATGCAAGTGACCTTGCATATTATAATTTTATAGAAATTTTTATAGAAAACTTTGTGAAGATTGTTTAATCCTTACATAGAAAAGTGATGCAAGAATATCTAATGTGCTTGTGTCTTTTTCTCCATAACACATTGTTTGCAATTATTTAAAAAGAAATCTGCAATGGACTTGTTTTTTTTAAACAAGTAATGAGCTTTTTTAAAATAATTTTTCATTGTTGAACTAGCACGTTCTCCCCTCAAAAACGCACAAAGAAAAAGGTAAACACCAGGAATGGCAGCCTACTGATAACAGTGAGTACATTCTATCCTACTACGAAATTCAGTCAAGGCATAGTTTAATTGAGAATGTAATGTTGGAGATTATCAATTTATGAAAAAATATTTCTATTTACAAACCAATGAAAATGGTAATTAGATTTGTGAAGGTGAATGTCAGTACTGAGAATGATGCTGTTACGTATTTTTAATGTGGGGGCAGATTTACTGAAGGACAAAGTGGCAGTTGCAAGTGAAAATTCACCAGGAATACCATCTGCAGGCAAATCATCCCATCTGCAGGCGTAGAGCACAATTCGCTAGCGAAAGAAACCATCGCTATCATAATTAAAGTGAAATTATTTCCTGTTTGCCAAAAAGTCATAAAAGTTCTAAAAAAGCTGTCATTTTTTCATTTAAAGTTAGATTGCCTTCAAAAGTTCTAACTAGTAAAGATGTTTTTGTTAATTTTTTTAACCAATTTGAGGGGCAAGCCACATTTATTTTAGGATGGGCTCATGTCCAGGCCATTAGAGGATCTCTTTAGTCTTTATTTTGATCATTTGGATGTTTGTAATAATACAATAATAGGTAATTAGCATTTAGTTGTAACAATATTGCACTTGACAATGTGGCATGAAGTGTTTTTTTGGTGATCGTTTTCTGGCAAAAATTTGCCCTTCAGTTAATTGTCCCTGTTATGTGTGGGTATAATGCATTTATTGATTCTAATACAGGATCTCCAGGCTGCAGCAATTCAGAAGATACATCTCATCCTCACAGTCCCTACAGCTCTGACAACATCCCTACAAGGCCCAATTACACCAACAGGCCACTGACACCATCAGCTGTAAGTTTCTGTTTTAAGTAATGGTCCCATTAGATGTTGAATTTGTGGATTGTTAAATATTTTGATTATACAGGATTTGGAAGTAAGAATGATGTACTTAATAAAAGAGAATCATAATTCCACTTAACTTCCTTATAAATATTTGCTCCTGACACCATCTCCTGCCCTACCCACTACATTACCAAACTAAAAGCTGTAAACCCATGTCCCATTTCAACAAAGAAATTAAGAAAAGTGCCCATTTACTTTTAAGGATTCCTCTACCAAACATGTTATATATATATATATTATAATTTTTAGCTCTAGTGGCATTCAGGTTACTGTACTTTCCCCAAGTTGTGGGTTTGGAGGCTCCTAAGAAGATTTTGGCATGCTATTTTTAGTTATACCTCTGCACTAGACCTGGAAGATTAAGCACCCTATGGCTCACCCTGTTTTTCAGGCTGGAACACCTTAGCTCATAGTAAATATATAGAAAGACTGGTAACAGTCAACCTGCAAACGTTTTTGGCATCCCAAATCATCCCAAATGTTACTATTATTGGCTTTTAAACTGGGCCCAATTAGCTCATAACAAGGTTAACGACAAATGTAAACATTGGGGCTACAATCACCTTTCTATAGTTCCAGAGGTATCAAGGGGAAAAAATAAGCACTCACCCCAAATCTCCCCCTAACTGGCCTTCAGACAGGCCCCTAAGTTCATAACAAAGTTATAGATATATAGAAGCATATATAGAAACATTTGGGTAACGGTTACCCTGCTATAGTTCCAGGGGTACCAATAACAAATTAGCCATAACCACAAATCTCCACCTAACGTTTCTACAGGCTTATGACAAGGTGACAGATATATATATATATATATATATATATAACATTCTGAAACTGACTTGTTAAAGAAATAGTTTTGTTAATGAACATTTTTTCTTTGTTGACATAGCAATTTCCACCCTTTAAAACCAATGAAGGACAAGGAAAACACCAAGAATGCCAGCCTACTGATTATAGTGAGTACATTCTATCCTACTATGAACCACAACATAGCTGAGTTTAATCGAGAATTTAATGTTGAAGATTATCAATGTGTGAAAGTTTTTCTCTATTTATCAACGAATAAAACTTGAAATTGGTCACAAATTCGAAAATAACTCTCATGTCATATTAAACGTACCTCAATAAAAATGTTTAATTATCTAAAATGTTCCTATGTTGATGTTTCTTCTCCTCATCCCCTCCATATAAATAACTATTTCCTAGAGAATAAATAACTTTTGTGGCCATAGAGAAATTAAAAATAAAATGTCAAATAAATGATTTATCTTTGTACCTAAAAGAAAGTTTGTGTCTGTTTCAGCATTACACAGCTGATTTTATTATTTGCATGAGTGATAATGGTGCTATATAAATGATAAATGTTTTAATCAATTTCAACAATACATTTTGTCTTCCTTCAGTTTTAATGAAAGCACTGTGAGGATTTATAAAAAGAGCTTTGCTTTGGAATGTTTAGAAAACTTACTTCATACATTTTCTTTTGTTCATTAAGTATGAAATTTAATTTTATTATAACTTGATGCAGAAATTTGTGAAGGTCGTCTTTTTATAACTCTCGTAGAACATTCTTAAACAATTTTTTCCATTTCACTTTTAATATTGATATTCATATTTTCAATTTGTATTGTAATTGCAAGTATTTTTCTTAAGATAAGCCTGTACATTTCTTCATTTATAAATTACAGCTATATTTCTGTATTACATGGGTTTAGTGATGGGCGAATCTGGGGCATTCCAAATGATTTCACTATAAATTCATTAATTTTGAATGATTTTACTATAAATTGGTGAATTCTGAACAATTTCACAAAAAATTCGTGAATTTCTAACGATTTCACAAAAAATCACGAAAATCGGAAAATGACGCCGGCAAATATTCTCCAGTGAATTTCTGCCAATTTCCGTAGAATCAAAGGAATTTGCTGCAAAATTGAGCTAGCCGAATAAATTTGCCCATCACTACAAGGGTTCTATAACCCTTAAACCCATCAACCAGAATAATCCATATGCAGTAGAATTCTGTTTTATTTCAGACACATTTAATGTTCTACTAGAAATGAGTTTATGGAACATTATATTACATATGTATATAGTGATCTCTAATTCAAATAGTTTTTGCAGCAGGTAGCCATGCTGTCTTTCATGGACACGAGACACCCAAAGGAGAAGTACCAATAAAGCCACCACATGTAAATTTTTAAATTTATATTTGAATCATATATATAATATCTTTATAGTTTTTGTGTTGTAATGTTGCACCGAATGGTTATTTTTACACACTGAAAACAACTGTGCAAATTCATAGAGTAATACTCAAATCTGTGCACCTGTTTTCCATAACACTTAGGGGCAGATTTCTGAATTTTTAAGTTTTAAGGGCCAAATTTTCGAAGTAAAAAAACTTGAAATTTGACCCTCGAAGTTTTTTTAAAGGACATTTTTGATCGAATAAAGAGCTTTCAAATCGTTCGATTGCATTGTTCAATTTGAACGATTCAAAGGATTTCACACAAAATCCTTAGAATTATTGGAACTTAGAACATTTTTCAGGACATGTTCTATGAGGTCCCCCATAGGCTAAAATGGCAATTCAGTAGCTTAAAGGTGTCGAAGTGTTGAAATCGGGCCAGTACTTCATTCGACTTGTCGAACATTCGAATGTCTTCAATCCAAATCAAATTTTGGGTCGAAGTAGCCCAAAATTACTTTGAAATTCCAATTTTTTTAATTAAAATTTTATTCGAATATTCACTTTGTAAATGTGCCCCTTAATGGACATTTTTAAAGAGAAAGCATTCCCAGGTTTGTTCATAGAGATATAATCAAACTAGGTTTGGAATGTTTGTGTACTTATTGTGACTCATCAGGAAAAGTCCTCTTAACTGAGAGATAAAAGCATGCCAACTTGTGTAGAAATTCCCCTGTATTAATTATTCTGATTTCATTCTGAAAATCCCCTAAATTGCTTTTAGCCAGAGAGAGATACTGTACCATAAAACTTTGTCATGATAAGTGTTCCCCTGTACTTAGCATAATTCAGCCTCCTACATTTGGTAGAGGTTTGCATAGAGAGATGTGACTGTGTGCCAGAAGAATTTGGCTTAGCACTTTGACTACCTCACCCAGCTCCAAAGGTGTGAAGCAATGTATTTCTGCAATGCATATTTATTACCAAGCGCATCAGATTGTTTCCACTCCAAGCAATGATGTGGATAGTGTTTCTCTAGAATATTCAGTCTTTTGTTTGAGGCTTGTCAATGTCATTGTTTTTCTATCTTGTAATTGGTCATGATCTTTCTCTTCCACCTTCAAATTTTATGTGAATAATTATATAATTTGTATAAATCCCTGATTATAATATCGCAACAATCCATTTATGCAAATATAATCAGTCAGTAGTCTAAATTCAAGTTTAGGTATAATATAATCACATAATAATGCAGTAATTTTATATGAATCTGATTTTAATTAAGATTGGTCAGTCTGACTGATATAACTGTAACCTTGTTATGAGCTAAGGGGGCCCAGTCTGAAGGTCAGTTAGGGGGAGATTTGGGGTGAGTGTTTATTTGTACCCTGGGTACCCCTGGGACTATAGTGACACCCCAATGTTTCTATATATCTGTAACCTTGTTATGAGCTAAGGGGGCCCAGTCTGAAGGTCAGTTAGGGGGAGATTTGGGGTGAGAGCTTATTTGTACCCTGGGTACACCTGAAACTATAGTAGGGTGACTGTTACCCCAATGTTTCTATATATCTGTAACCTAGTAAGGTGCTAAGGGGGACCCTGTCTGAAGGACAGGGGGAGTTTTGGGACAAGTATAGCAAGGTGTGTGTAAACATATGTGTATGTTAATATAAATATGAGGTGCACGGAGGTGCATTAGCTCTTTATTAATAAGCATTCCTATTTGTGAAGCAGCCAGTAGGTTTGAAGTCCTCAACTTATGAAACACAGAAACCAAACCAGAGAACGGAACAGACAATGTATTACAGTGAGTACTTTCTGTATGACTCAGCCTGCAGCCTTGTGCTTTTATATGGCCACATAACTCCTCAGCAACTTCTAATATCCTTATAATTTACAGTAGGGGGTACATTATCCCTTATAATACATGAATGATAACTCAGCCTGCAGCCTTGTGCCTTTACTCTATATGGTCACAAATTCCTTCAGTGACTTCTAATATCCTTATAATGTCCAGCAGGGGTACATTAACCCTTAAAATATTTGCATGATACTGTACAATGCACCCTGTATAGCACTGCTGTTATATTTTAAAAGAACTCATCTACTTTAAATTAATAATAAAATAATACATAAAAGGTAGAAAACACAATACACTTTTTAAACATTTAATAGTAATATAACATTCACGGTACAGTATATCAAGACATAAAATATGCAGCATATCCTGCAATATTATTATAATTCTGCTGAATTAAAATTCATTTCTACACCTTTCAATTTGTTTGACTTCATTCCAGATCCTTGGTCAGATTCCACATTAAGACACATAAAGGGACCTCCTGCTCCCAAGCCCCAATTACCCACACATTGTAGAGGAAATAAGGATGCAACTCAGAAACCTAGTTCTTCAGTAAGTTTGCAAATATATTAATTTGTACCTCCACATGAGAAATTCTGAATATGGTGAACATCCAGGAGAGCGTTTAAAAATGTGTGTGGTTGACTATTATAAATTGAAATTGCACCATGTTCTTATCTATACGATACACTGACAGTAGTTCATAATATCTAGTTATGAAGGATAATGCTCCCTGAACAAATAGTATATATCAGCTATACCTATGTTCATTTAGATATTAATCAATTTATTTTAACAGGTGATCACCATGGACCATGAGGAGGAAAAGACAACAGCTGATTCCCACTGTGAATCTCTAAAAACTGGTGAGTTTGCAGTTTGTAATAGTAAAAAACAAGAAAATAATTAAAACAATTAAAAACATTTTATCTCAGAATATCAATGTCTGCAACAGACTAATGTAAATTTTAATGTAAAATGCAGGGTTTACTTGAATAAGTTTGCCCCTTATCGACCCAAAGGAGCTCTCTTGCCTGCTACCCCCACACAGATTTGAAAACACTGTATTTAGGCATTCATATGGGAATCCTACAATATATGTGAATGCCTTATGTTTTGGAAATAATTAAAAAAAACTTGTGTTAGTTTTGATAACAACACATAAACTCTTAACTTGTTGTGATTAACTGATACATTCAATTCAGTAATATATTGTTTTATCATTTTCCCACTAGGTTTAAGAAATGTTTTTACTGATGTGGTATCCAAGCTAAAAATGGAACCTTACACAAAGTCAAAATTATCACCTAAGGATATTTTGAGCATAGGGAAGGAATCAGTGATGAACATTGAGCTTAAGAATTTTGAAGACATGCCCTGGTATTTTTTACACAAAGTGATGGCTGTTGATAGCACTGCAAGGAACACAACTATAAACCAACCTTTGTTTAGAGAGGGAGAAGGTGCCAGCTGGTGTGAAAATCAATTTCAAACTCTGGAACCAACCACTGAGTGTTCCATCCATCCACTAGATGTTATGTGTGCTGTTCTGCATAGTTCAGATAACTTTTTGCAACAAGAGATTATGTCCAAAATGGCTATGTGCCAGTTTGCTGTACCCTTGATACTACCTCCCAGTCAAGACCAAGAATGTACTTTCCTTTTGTGGGCCTTAAGAGGTATTGTGAAACGATGGAGGCCTCATTCACTGGTAGAAAGCAATGGTTTTGTTGAAGACAATTTGGTAAACATAAAAATGACAACAATTTCCTTTGTGAGACTTGGAGAATGCAACATATCTAAATCCAGAATTCTTAATCATCTACTTTGCCAAACTCAGTCGTACTATGAAATTTTTGTGAATCAGGATATGGTTTGTGGGAATACAGAAAAAACTATTGCTGATGGTTTAGTGGAAATTTCTTGGTTATTTCCTGGAAGTGTCAATAAGTCTGAACTCTTTTCAGAACCAGCTGCCATTATTAATTTGCGTGGAGACTTGGTGTCCTATTGGAAACAGTTCACCTTTCTGACACATGTTTCATCAGCTGTGTTCATATTTACAAAGTTTTTTTCTGAGAAAGAATATGAATTGTTTTTAAATTGTAAAAATAACAACACAGACTACTATTTTGTCATTGATTCACAAAATTACATAGCGACAAAGAAAATACTTGAGATTCTGAAAGAGTTGTCTAAAGTGTTGACAGTCCATGTTCTCAAGAGCCATCATAGAAATGTCACAGAACTGGTTAGGACAATACAACATAATGTTGTTAAATATATACCAAGAGTTGAAAACAGATTAAGCCTCCAAGATCAGGCAGTTGTGGCCACTAAACTTGGCATCCATGTAGATGAGAATTCTACAGAATGTCAAAAGGCTAAAACACATGCAGATTTAATTACAAATGACATTAATAATGTGTTAGAGTATAAGAAAAAAACTATGCCTCTGCAGGGGCATCTGTGGAAAGAATTATCCAAGACAGAAAAAGAACTGTGTAGAATGAAACACCAAGGAAACATTGACATCAATATTTATAAAAGACAACTGGAAAGGAAACGCTCTGAGCTTCATCGGGCACAATACCAGCATGAGTTACCTAGTGGGATAAGAAACTATATGATTAGTTTAATGACATTGTCTACAATGGAAATACATTATTTTTTAGGATGGATGAAGCTCTATCTGGATGCAATAACAAGAAACAATCTGTCAGCCTTGCAGGCTGAGTACAAGGAGAAATGTGGTAAATGGTCCACAAATTCAAGTGAAGTAAACAGACTGTGTGAAAAAATTTCTGATGGTTCTTTAGGAACTGATCATTTTCTGCGTGAACTTGGGCAATTCTTTGAGGCTGAATGTGCCATGATCAAAATGCAACCAAATGTAGAGATAAAATACAAGAAACTTCCCAAAATTGCAGCTGATCTCCTGCTGAATGGATACCCATTAGAGCTAATAGATGGTGATGCCTCCAATATCCCATTACAGTGGGTCACAAATGTTCTAAAAGAGTTAAACAAGAAGACAAAGGGAAAATGTAGAATGAGAGTAATTTCTGTACTGGGAGTGCAGAGCACAGGCAAATCTACCCTCTTGAACACCATGTTTGGGTTGCAGTTCCCAGTGGCCAGTGGAAGATGCACACGAGGAGCCTTCATGACTTTGATTAAAGTAAAAGAAAACCTCCAGAAAGAGATGGATTGCGACTTTATTCTAGTGATTGACACTGAAGGTCTGAAGGCTCCAGAAATGGCTTCTCTGGAGGACAGTTATGAACATGACAATGAGCTTGCAACTCTAGTTGTTGGGTTGAGTGATATCACAATAGTAAACATAGCCATGGAAAACTTGGCAGAAATTAAAGACATTTTGCAAATTGTAGTCCATGCATTTCTACGAATGAAAAACTTTGGGAAAAAAAGCAACTGTTTCTTTGTACATCAGAATGTGAATGACGTGTCTGCTTATCTGAATAACAGAATAAATAGGAATACATTTTTGAATGAACTAAATGATATGGCAAAAGTTGCAGCAAAAATGGAAAAGATAGATGCTCCTAAGATCTTTTCTGATATTATGAACTACGATCCTGAAAAACATAGCTTGTACATCCCTGGGCTTTGGCATGGTGTTCCACCAATGGCTCCCATAAACTTGGGGTATAGTGAAAATGTTTTCAAACTTAGAAAATATTTGTTTGAATTTATAAAAGAAAGCCAGGACTCTGGGCCACACAATATTGACTCTTTTACTGAATGGTTGAACAGTTTATGGAACGCTGTAAAATATGAGAGTTTTATATTTAATTTTAGAAACACCCTTGTTGCTGAGGCTTATGAGCAATTGTCTACGAAATACTCAGAGTTGCAATGGAATTTCCGCAAACGGGTTTATTCATGGTTAACAGAGCAAGAAAATATTATCAAGAACCAACCTCAAAGTAAACTAAAATGTGTAACAACAGAAATATTACAAAATGAAACAACTAAATTATTGGACAGAGAAGAGGCCAATATGACCAAGCAGTTAAAATTATTTTTTGACAGAAGCTTTAGCAAAATGTATGTTGCAGAGAGATACCGAGCTGATTTCATGAGCTATGTCAAATGTCTCCGAGTTAATATGGAAGTCATTATTTCAAGTAAATGCTGGGAAGCAGTGAAAATTCAGAATGGGAAGCATGAAGTTCACAACATACAAGAAAGCTGTCTTCAATTAATTGAGGAAAAAGTGAGTATACATTTGAAAAATCGGTCAAAAATTGCACATGACATGAGTAACACAGAGCTGAAAAGAGAATTTGATTTAATGTGGGATCAAATTTTGCAAGAGCAGCAGGTGTGTCGTTTAAGAAAACACAATATCGATAGTGAAATTCTAGAGCATTTTAAAAAAGAAATGACAAACAGAGGAAGTATTGTTATGGAAATATTGCATAATGTAACATCTTTAAAACATTATGGACAGAATGCCTTTAAGATGGATAAAACCTATATTAACATTCCATCATTGTCAACAAAAGTTAAAGAATTTTTTACAAACAACTGCTATAAAAGGATAGCTAATGTTGCAAAATTCTTAGAACATATGTGCCAGAACTATGTCACTGACAGACTTATCATAGGAGAGGATTACAATGAGATATACTGCCAGGAGCTGCTGAACATCATTAATCAGAAACTGAATCAAGAAGAAGTGAGACAATTTCACCCCAGTGTCATGTTTGAGATTAATCTAAAGTTGCACATTTTAGGAGCTGCTGCTCCTCAATTTCAGAAGATGCATAATGACTTTGGCTTTAAAAATGATCCCAGACTTCTTATAAATAGATTTAAACCACAATACTTTGAAATATTTAAAAATAAACTAAAACAAAAAGATGAATCCAATGCTCGCGCAAAAGATTTTTGTGATCAGTGTTTGAAACCTGCAATAACTGACCACATCTACAAGAATCTTGGCCAAGTAATAATTGATGACATGCTGAAAGATCCCATTAACAACAGGTTCAACAATCAGAAACATTTTCACTTTAGAATTCTGAAAGAACTTCTTGAAATGAACAATTTCGAAAATTATGCAGAGTATATCTCAAACTATGAGATGTATTTGAAAACATGGATCGCAAAATACATTGTAAAAAAATACAAAAACAGTTCTGGCTTGGATGTGTTGATAAAAAAAATGATTTCTTCTGTTGCTGGAAAAATCCAAAATGCACTTAATGATAAACATGTCCAAAAGAGTCATAATGTTTTAGAATTTTTTGAATTCTTTCAAAAAAACTTGATGAAACATTTGGTGGTTTCCAACAATGCAATAAAAGTAATAGTTTTCCAAAACACTGTGGATATCCACCAATTTTTAAGCAATATAAAGTTTCATCTTGAGAAATGTCAGGAGGAGATCAGATTAGAAATGAAGCATTTAAGCACTGAATCTCTACTTAACTGTCTGTCTCTAAAACCTGAGGATGAACTGCTGAAAATTATGTTGGGTTGTTGGAAGAAGTGCCCGTTTTGTAATGCTCCTTGTGAAGCCAGAGGAGATAACCACCAGGAACACTTTACATCTGCTCATCGGCCCAGGGGTTTAGCCCAACACGTATCTGAAAACAACTTTAGTCTTTGTACAACAATATGTTCCACTGCAATCATTTCTAATGACACATTTAGAAATCCACACAAAGAAGGAAAAAAACATCCATTCAACCAGAGATAAACTCAAAATCATCACTTTACTGGAAATTTGTTCTTACACGGTTTAATTATGAGTTTGCAAATCTCTACCAAGCAAATCCAGCAGAAATCCCAGAGGAATGGCTGAAAATTACTCAGACTCAAGCTCTTAGGAGCTTAAAAGACATTTATAACATAAAATAATTACTACTATAGTAAGGGAAAAAAAAGAAAAAGAATTTAATTTTGTTTTAATGGGAAACAAAACTATGACCAAAGCTTCAAATCCTTACTCATACAAAATACAAGTAAATAAAATTCCTACTCCAGAGTAAGATACAGAAAAGGCAGAGAGCTTTGGTGACAGTTATCTATGTTGAGGTATTAAAGGAACTGTAACACTAAAAAAAGATTAATTAAAAAAAATTCTACCCACACTAATAATAGAACTACCCTGCATCAAGTTTAATATCAATGCTCTATTAAAAAAACTTTTGAAAACACTGCTTCCTTTCTACTGAAAAACGGAGATAGATCTACTCATTCTGTAGGTTCTGAGCTCCACATCTTCATTCACCAGGCAGCAGAAAATGCAACTGGGAAAGAGAACTGGGGCAGCGCTCAGTGTTCCACAGTCCTGGAGGAAAAGAGGAGAAGAGGAAGTGTGTCTCTATTAGGGATGCACCGAATCCACTATTTTGGATTCGGCCGAACCCCCGAATCCTTCCCGAAAGATTTGGCCGAATACCGAACCGAATCCGAACCCTAATTTGCATATGCAAATTATGGGTGGGAAGGGGAAAACATTTTTTACTTCCTTGTTTTGTGCCAAAAAGTAACGTGATTTAGCATATGCAAATTAGGATTCGGATTCGGTTCGGCTAGGCAGAAGGATTCAGCCGAATCCGAATCCTGCTGATAAAGGCCGAATCCTGGCCGAATCCCGAACCGAATCCTGGATTCGGTGCATCCCTAGTCTCTATGTAACCCATTCAAACAGTATTTTTTTAATAAAGCATTGATATTAATAACCTTTATGCAGGGTACTTCTATTATTAGTGTGGGTAGATTTAAAAAAAAAAACTTTTTTAGTATTACAGTTCCTTTAAAAGAAATGTTCTTTATTATAAAAATGACAAGTGTACAGTTATGTTCTTAAAGTGTACAGTTATAACAGTTTTAATGTCCAAGTAACAGTTTTGTGACATCAGTACTGTGATACAGCTGACACACCGCAAATATAAAAATGCATTTTAGAGATAAATCTAGCTCCAAATTACATTTTTTGATTTTCATGGACTTTAAAATAATTTGGCCAAGACCACAAAAAATGCTTACTCCTAAAAGTGTGTTAAATATTTCTGTACAACTAGAATGCTTCTAATTTGTTATGAGACAATGAACGCATTTATAGTTATGTATGGAATATGGAATACTTAATACAATACAAAACAATAAATATATTTAACAACAAAAAGTAGTGTCTCTATATTTTCTTGCCTATTGCACCAGGAATGATTCCTGAGAAGAACCTCTTGCAATCGTATGTGTTAGAGTTTCTTGGGAGTGGGTCATTTTTAAAGGGGCAGTGAACAGCAAATTGTTCAGCATAAATCCAATTCACTGAGCTCATGTTTACTGCCCCTTCAAAGCACTTGAGCAGAATAAATGTTCTATGTGTTTGGAAATATCACACAATATACGCAATATCATCTGTGTTTGACACTTTTTTTATAATCCATATACAAAGGTGAACATTCGCCTGAGTATGCTCATTTTGTGAATATGAAATACATATACAGGTATGGGATCTGTTATCCAGAAAGCTCTGAATTATGGAAAGGCCATCTCCCATAAACTCCATTATAATAAAGTAATTTTTCTTTTTAATTCCCTTTTCCTTTGTAATATTAAACAGTACCTTGTACTAAATTATAATTAGTTCTGAATGGAGGCAAAATAATCCTATTTGTTTAAATTATTATTCAGTAGACAAAGTTTGGGAATCCAAATTATGGAAAGACCCCTTATCTAAAAAATCCAACGCCCCGAACATTCTGCATAACAGGTCCCATACCTGTATATATTTTGTGTACTTCCCTACAAAAACACCTTATTCCTTTATATCAGGGGTGTCCAACCTACGGCTCGAGGGTCACATGTGGCCCTGGATGGACACGAATGCAGCCAAGCTTGAAATGCTTGGTTCCCAAAGGAAACATCATGTTGCAAAGGATATGACCTCCCAAAGATCTAATGGGCCCACCTGCTGCCACTACTTTGTAATTCAGCTTGTTGTTCCTGTTGCACTCCAGTTGTGTATATGTCTAACTTGTACTCTTCACGTTCCATTTTTTATGCATTGCAAAAACATAAATTACATACATTTGCTTCACATTGTATGTAGAAGGAGAGAGAAAATTAAGAGAAGGGGAAAAAAAGAAATTCAGAAATAAAGGCATGGAAATAGTAGAAAACAAGAGAGTGAAATAACACTTTGTGCTAAGTTAAGACACATTAACACCTCAGTCTGTCGTCTTGTTATAAACAGTAGTGATGGGCGAATTTATTCACCAGGGGCAAATTCGCTGCGATTTCCCGTGATTCACGGCTGACAAATTCTTGAAACGCCAGCGAAAATTCGGCTGGCGAAAATTTGCCAAAAAAAGATTTGCGCAAAAACTACACGATGCGTCAAAATCGACGCGTCAATAACGTGCCGCAACTCATTTTGCAAATTTTTTTCCCCAATTTGTGAATTTTGCTGGAAATTTGCAAATTTTTCTGCGAAGCGAAACTGGGTAAATTCGCCCATTACTAATAAACAGGCTTACTATGCCAGGTTGTAACATTGTGGTGACCTAGAGAGGAGGGGGGACTCTGTCCATTGCCCAGTTAGTAATAATAATATAATAATAAGTCTATTTAATATCCAGGTATCTTTACAAATTTTCTTTACTTTTACAAATCAAAAGTGTTTGTGTATTTCATGTGTGGCCCCAGACATTTTTTTTTCCAATGTGGCACAGGGAAGCTAAAAGATTGGACACCCCTGCTTTATATAAACCTGATTTTATTGACTTACAATTACTTTATGATATAATATTTAATTATTATAAATCTTCTTAAGCGTAACTGTAACATTTTATGTATTGAAAATATAGACAAAGTCTGAAATAAAAATCTTTATTAAACTAAATCCCACTTGACCCCTGACAGCTAAGCCAAATATCCAGCAACCACAAAACCACAATGCTGGGGTCATGCAGGGCTGTCAAACCTTATAGGGCAACCATTATCAAGTTCCATATCCTTTCAATTTCATTGGAGCCAGCTAAATCCATTGATAAAACATTAGCAGATGCAGCCTTATCAATAAGCCTTGCACTGGATTGATTCCCATCGGGGGATGAGTCCCCCACAGTTTAGGAAAGACTGCTCATATTAAACATTTACCAAAAGAAAGGCTTAAGTCTTATCTCCTTTATTCCCTTGTGGTGGAGCCAACTGGCACTGCAGTGCATTGCTTATCTACATAAATTTAAACCTATCTACCTACTTAGGAATGTAGGACTTCACCATCTTAAATGCATGAAGGTATTGAATTCACTGTCTCTGAGAACGTCTTTGCGGTGGTGTTTTGAGATGTGTTTTGAGAGAGAGATGTCCAGTGCAATAAACGGTGGGTGGAGGGTGGAATCCAACTATTTATTCTTATCTGATTTCCTGCTTTTAATACATAAAGCTGCAGTATGACTGATAAAGTCTTACATTTCTTAATTAACATCAAGCTGCAAGAGGGAATAATGGACTGATTCTGGTTGCATGACATGTAGGTAAGTGATTTTGGAAACTTGTATACACATATGTTATCTAAAATATTTGGGACCTGGGGGTTCCAGGGGGTCTTTTCTTAATTCAGAGCTCCATTGCTTAGAAACTAGTAAAAAAAATCAAACTTCAAATAAACTCCCAACACAAATTCACACACCTTAGATGCCATCAAGTACAAGGTACTACAGATAATTCTGTCGATTAATAAGAATTTTAGCTGAAAAACACCTCTATGGGAGATCACAAACAATTTCATATTTTGGAACCTTCAGGAGAATGGGTTTCTGGGTAAAAGATTCAATTCCATCACTTGCTTTTATTTCTTTCATTATCCCACTATAGTATAGTAGTGTTACACACATATAAATTGTTTATTTATAGAAATTCGCAAATTTTTCGGCGAAGCGCGGGAGATTCGCCCATCACTACTTACGGCAATAGGACAACTTTATTTTATTTATTAAAGGTTTCCTGGACTTGTGTAGTGTAATGTAGTGGCTGTAACATATACTTCTATTATACTTTTAACTTTACGCCATATGCAAATTCCTCATCACTAGCATAAATGCGCTTTGCCTGACAAAGTTATGATAGCGCAACTTCGCTACATTTCGCCTCCCTGAGAGCAAATTTGCATTTTAGTGCACAGAGCCTTCCTCACCTTCTGTACCGGTATTTATTGTGATCTATGTAACTCCATATTTATTTTGATGTATGTAACTCTATGGGGCAAATTTACTATCATTCCCCCAAAAAAATTCAATTTTGATCGATATTCGATCGATATTCGATAAGCATTTGATATTCGAATGCTTCTCGAATAGTTTTAGGCTACTATTTTGCTCGAAATACGATCACTCGATGAATTTGTACGATCGGAAACCGATCGTTTGATTTCTCGAAAAAATCTTAAAATTTCGAGCATCCGAAAAATTCGTACAATTTGAACGATCGAGCGCTTCGATCTACGAATGGTATTCGAGCAGGACTTAGCCGCAGAAGCCTATGGGAGGGTTCGCATAGGCTTCTATTGCAATTCAGTAGGTCTTATCTGCCGAATTGGGCAGTCGAATGGTTTTTTGCCAATATTCGATGATCGAACAATCAAATGATCGAATATTCGATCATTTTAATTCATTTGAATGTATTCGATCGTTCGATATTCGATGATCGAAGAAGTCGAATTAGGCTTTTTCGATCATTTGAAAAAAATCGAAAGATAGAAATTCGATCGAATTCGATCGAACTTCGATCAATTCATGTGAGTTTTGTAAATGGGCCCCTCAATGTTCTATGTATGTAATTCATGTGATTTAGTTGTATAATCCCATTCACTTTACAGCGCTAAAAAATAAGATGGCGTTATAGAAATACATGTTAATAATAATAATAATAATAATTAGCGACCGAATTGTGCGGCGAATTCTGGCAAAGACGTCACTAGCGAATTTCCGCACTTAGTGAATTTGCCCCTATATCTGTACATAAGACCTACCTATAGGAAGATCGTTGAATTGACATTTCTGACTGACTTTTCATATAGCCATTTGCAGCTTCCCTATATGTTGACTTATAGTGAGTTTTTTTAGTAAAGTATTGTATAGTAATATATTGTCTTTATGTTTTACTAAAAGCTCTCTATGTAGTGCCCTGTATATCTGGAAAATTGTATACCTGTTGCTGGAGACTCATACAGCAAATGCAAATATATTGTATTTTTGTTATATACTTATTAAGGAATACTATGAATATAAAACAATGATAAAATAATTTCCCCTCAAAAAATTTACAATTATCTAAAATCAACAATGGCCAGACTAACTACGTTTATAAATACGTTAAAAGACAAATTTACTAAGCATACCACCTTAATAGATAAGCATAATGTTTGATAAGTTCATATGAATTCAAAGTTCACCTTTGATTGCAAAAACTTGTATCTTTCAACAATAATAATAATTTTAAAAAAAGTCCAACGATTATATAAAAGGAATAAAATAGCTATGATGATCACTGATAAAGAAAAAAGTTTTTGGCAATAGACTGTAAAGATTGGGTAATCTTTAGTGCTATTATCTGTAATGCTATTATCTTTAATGCTATCAGATGTTAGAGTTACATAGTTACATAGTTAAATTGGGTTGAAAAAAGACAAAGTCCATCAAGTTCAACCCCTCCAAATTAAAACCCAGCATACACACACACCCCTCCACTCTTTCACACAAACCATATATCCCATAGCTATACTAACTGTAGAGTTTAGTATCAAAACAGCATCACAACATCACCCGGCAGTGCATTCCACAACCTCACTGTCCTCACTGTGAAGAACCACCTACTATGTTCCTTTAAATGAAAGTCCTTTTCTTCTAGTCTGAAGGGGTGGCCTCTGGTGCGGTGATCCTCTTTATGGGTAGAAAGGTCCCCTGATATTTGTCTATAATGTGACAAGAGTAATGCAAGAGTGACAGATGAAATGAAACACACTCAGATACTTTTAGAAAATAATATGTTTATTATTACAGTCATATGATAATTCACACAGTACAAATAATGAGATAGATAAGAGGTAGATATATATTTAAATTGTTATTTGGTGGACTTATTCCTTATGTTATCCCTTATTCCCAACTGCACAGAACTACTTCCAAAGCTTAAGGCAGTGATCCCCAACCAGTAGCTTGTGAACAACATGTTGCTCTTCAACCCGTTGGATGTTGCTCCCAGTGGCCTCAAAGCAGGAGTTAATTTTTGAATTCCGGGCTTGGAGGCAAGCTTTGGTTGTATAAAAACCAGTGTACTGCCAAACAGAGCCTCAATGTAGGATGGCAATCCACATAGGGGCTACCAAATAGCCAATTACAGCAATTATTTGGTACCCCAAGAACATTTTTCATGCTAATGTTGCTCCCCAGCTCCTTTTACTTCTGAATGTTGCTCACAGGTTGAAAAGGTTGGGGATCCCTGGCCTAAGTTTTCCAAAATAATTGGATCTACTTACAGGCTATTATGGGTTTTGTCACTAAAGTCTGGTCAGTCTATATGTCATTTCATTGACACATAGGCTAGGGGTTATGCTAGAATAACGCAAAACAGACTACAATACTAATGTTCCTGGGATAGATATCTTAATCACTTCCTTGACCCCCCTGATGATTTTGCAGCACTAAATAGTTTATTCATTAATATTAACAGAACAGCTGTGTTGACCTCTCTAGTATTAGCTACTTTTCCACTGACGTACTCTACTTTTCCTGCTCCCAAAACACCATGGCTAGTTCCATAAAATATTTCTGTATTCCATTGTACATATATTCTTCAAAGCAGTAGAGAGAATCTCATATTCCCTTTTTGTGTGTATTACATGTGCATAATGATACTAGATCAAAAGTTTCTAGACTTTAGTTACTTTTCTATTTTACATTTTTTCCAAAAACCAACCAAATCTCTCCTATATGATCTCATACAGCTGCCAAATAAAAATCTAGATACATAGAAAAGTTTGTGATCTTGAAGTCTATAAACTTTGTTCAAGAAGAAAAACTTTAAAATGAATGAAAATGACTTCCATCAGTCAGAGCTTGAGCCAATGAGAACAAGGTGAAATGTATACACCGTAGAGATGAGATTGTAAAATATAAATTTTCCATTGTCTGATGAAGCTGGGCACTTCAAACTACTGTATATCATACAAAAATACATCTACTAGTTAACATGTAGCCCTGGAACTAAAGTTCTGGTAGAAAGATTTTCAAGAGCAGGAAAAAGAGCTGCTGTGTTAGACACAAGTACAGTGGAGAGTTGAGCATAATTGCTTTATTGGGTAATGCCTAAAATTTAAGATGCCAACAAAACTGGGTGAGACAAAAAATTTTTGCCCCATCTAATAACTAGAAAACTCCTTAACCAGAGAAATGGATGTTCTTAAAAAGGAATTATGCTCACACAGAGATTAAAACAAGATGTTTCTCAGAAGGTTAATTTTGTTGCACTGTCTATTGCACAAGTATAAATATCAGAGTATTAACTCACACACTAGCACCAATAGCACCACCCCAAAAACATAGGGGGAGATTAATCAAAGGTCGAATTTCAAATTTATGTGAATTTTTTTCACTCTAATACATTCGAATATATTCACAACTCAGGTGGAGGATTATTTATGAAAAACATTTAAATGTCTAATATTCCATCAAATAGTCCCGATCCAAAAATTCAAACCAAATTTGAATTGAATTTGAATCGAGCTTTCCCTCCAAAACAACCTCAACTATCAGGAAGGCAATTTTTTCCGGAAACAAACCCAACCTAACACCCAGCCACGAATTTGGCTTATTCACTAATAATTATTAAAAGAAACTTAAAAAAAAATTGAGCCATGTCCATGGTTATATTTATAATGCTGAATGAGTGGTGTATTCAATGTGCAAACTGAATTTTTATTCACACTGCAAAAGTCTATAAGTGTGTTTTAAATATGGCATAATCGCAAATTGAGAATATTAATGTGAATACTCCGTATTTGAGTTATGCCACCACTTTGGTGGTGGAGAAAAGATTTGCAAAACAGTTATTCTCAAATTGAATTACTGTCAATGCTTTTTTCATGCACAGTGCCCTCACTCACACAAACACCCGTCTCATTTGTGAATATTTCTGTGCAAAGCAAATTTACAAAAACTGGAAACACAACAATGCAATATTTTAGCATTCAGTAAAAAAACATGGGCAATAGAACCATCAAAATAAATATGCAAACTTTTTAAATGACCCACTGTGTGTTTACACATATCTCATCATTCCATCTTCTTTTTTTTTCTTCATTTTTAGAACTTTGGACTTTTTGCTATTGCTAAACATACAAGGCTCCCTTTTGCGATGATAGGTTATCATACAAATGATGAACCTTGAAATATTATTATTCTGTTCTTATCCTTTTTATGAGGTGGAAGTATTACATTGTTTGTTTGTCTTTTTGTTTATCTATTGGCTCAGCAGCCATTCTGGGAATTTACTTATTTTTGAACATATATATATATATATATATATATAATTGGCG
>JAMBMQ010000023.1:406642-418757 GCA_024363595.1 Xenopus borealis | reverse complement strand
TCGATTATTTCACGTGAATTTCGTAAATCTGCCCCTAAGAGTCGAAGTGAAAATCTGAATAAAATCAGAATTTTTAAAATTTGAATTTCTTAGTAATTTTGGGCTACTTGACTATCGAATAGCCTGAAATTCGATTCGAATTGAAAAAATTTGAAAATTAACATTTACTGGCCCTTCGAATTTGACTATTCGGCTCCTTAAAGCTGCCGTATTGTCCTGGAAAATCAAATTTTTATTTAGAAAATTGTTCAAATAGTTTGATTTGAACAACGAGATAGTTTGATTCGAACAATTTTAATTTGATTGAAAATGGACATTTTTGATTGAAAATGACCCCCTAAAAAATTAGATTGTTGAATTCTTTTAAATTCAAAATCTGACGCTTACTAAATCTGCCCCCGATGTTTTGACACAATTTTATTGAATCACAGCACAATCTTGAATTCAAATGTTAACAAATTTGCCCCAAAGCAGTTACTTCATATTTTAAGGAGCTAGCACAGAGAAAGACTAGAGGAGACAGCTTGCAGTCAGGATAGAGACAAGACTCAATATATCATCTAGATTCAAAATATATATATATATATATATTATTCCGGTTCATCAATTATTTTGAAATTTGAAACTACTCTGTGTTGGAAAAGCTTCACTTTCCGTATACCTGAAATTGAATTTTTGGTACAGGAACCATCAATGTATGAAGAGGAAGCTTCCGGTGCTAAAACAAGTAAGTGATATCAATCCCTAGGCTGAATGATAACATTCTAAATTTTCTATCTAAATGCCCTTGCATGGCAGCTAATACTTAACATTCACTTGTTGCTTAATATAGTATATATAACACATCTGCCAGAGACATATCTCTGGTAGAAGAGTCTAAGTAACCTCATCTTCACATTCACATCACATTTAAAGTATACATAGAACTTTAAAATAAGTGAATGTAAAACTGATGAGGGTGCTATCTAAGCAGTTTTGTAATGTACACTCATTTATTGTGTATTTATTCCAAGCACACCCTCCACTCCAAGGATGCCCAGCCAATTGGATGGCTCGCCATCTTGTAACTGGGCTGGATGATGGCACAGACAGCAAAACAGGGAAAGGATTTCTCAGGTCCCCTACACTGCCATTGTCTGGTAGGCACTATCTTGCTACAAGGCTTTTATGCTTTAGCCCTTCAGTTATGATTAACAAAGCCAACACAAACATTGATGTTGAGTGTGAACTTGGGGCTTTCTTAAAGTGGAATATTGTGATCAAAACCCCAATTTTCTGCACAGTAAGAAATAAATGTTCAGTTCCAAAATCATTTTTCTATTAACTTAATTATTTAAATTTTCTTGTCTCTTACAAGCCCTTCAGTCAGATCAGACTGTTAGGAGAACTTATGAACCGTGTCTTCCTCCAAAGCCTACACGACAAAGCCAGATCTCCAGATTCAAGAGTCGGAATTGTCCCCCTACTTCATCAGTAAGTTTGCAGAGCTATTATACTGTATGATTTATGATTAGGGGATTCTACTGTAAGTGAGCTTAATCACACTAACTGCATATACGTCAAAAGTCTAGCTTGTCATTTTATTGACTTTGCAAGATGACGTCTTTAATTTATCAAGGATCACATTTAAAATTAGAGTTTTTTGCATGAATTTGATTTTACTTAAATTATTTTATTGAAAAAATCAATTATGTAAAATTTGGACGAATTTTACTGACCCGAAAACTTGAATTGAATTCGATTTGAATTTGACCAACCTCAATTTGAATTTTTTCTCCAAATAACTTGAATGTCACTGGACCTCTCCTATCGACTTATACTGGAATTCAGCAGGATTTAACTGGCAAATAGTGGAACTCTTAAAGGGCCAGTCGAATATGACAGTTTTGACCATAACATTTTTTTTTTAAATTCCAGCCTGAAAACTCAAATCAAATTCGATTTCAATTCAAACTCAATTAAAAAAATTTCTCCGTAAGAAACTCAAATGTCATTCTGCAAACATTTACAAATTGGTTACTGGACCTCACCTTTTGACCAATACAATAATTTGGCAGGTTTTAGATAATTGGATGATTCCCAGGTCGAATTTGACAGTTTCGACCATAAAAAACTTCAAAAATTCTAATTTTCAATTCAGCCCTTAAAGGTCAGGGCAAGTTAAACTAAAGAAGTAGGCTAGAAATGTTGAACATTATGGTTTTGGCTTCTGTTCCAGCCCAAGGCAATAAATATCTGTGTCTCCAAAGATGCCCCAGTAGCCTCCCATCTTCATTTCTGCTTATTCACTACATGATTTGTGCTGATGTCACGTACTGAGCTTAGGGCATACTCACGATATACAGTACACATAGAATATAAATGTCACAGTGTAAGGCTGATTAGTAATTAATGTGGATAATTATGACATGGCAGCACAGAAACCAGTGCAATTAGCTGCATCAGAATATAATAATCAGCCCTGTAGCATCAGTTTATATTACAGACCAACCTCATTTTCTGCTTGATAATTTGCAACAACCACTTAATAATCAGCCCTGTAGCATCAGTTTATATTACAGACCAACCTCATTTTCTGCTTGATAATTTGCAACAACCACTTAGCTTAGCTTCTCAATAGCTGCTCAGAGCCCACTGAGCAGACACTTTCCAAGATGGTGACCCCCTGTGACAGTCACAATCTTGAAGTCACAATCTTGAATGCAAACTTAAACCAATTTGCCAAAGCATTTAGGTATGTTTACAGTTTAAGGCACAGGTATATTGAAATTCTAGAGGAAAATTAGAAATAATTTTGAAGTTTAACATTTCACATGTGTAAAACCTTCACTTTTTAGTTCACCTGAACCTTTTATTTTTGGTACAGGAACCATCAATGTATGAAGAGGAAACTTCCAGTGCTAAAACAAGTACGTGGTCACCATCAGAATAGTTGGACACAGGACATTGTACCGTAAATTCTCCATCTAAATTCCCCTGCATGCCAGTAAACATTTAATTGAATAACAAATACACATTGTTTGCCAGAGACACATCTATAGGTGGGGTTTTGTTGTAGAATTGTCTGAATTATATAAAATATTTGCAATGCCCTGCTGTAAAATAAACTCGTTTTCACATTTAGGGTGTTATTTATCAACATCTGAAATGTTCTCACTTTTTTCTGAAAACCACTGACACTGGTAAGCTAAAGGTTAAATGTTATTCTGTATTAGGGTTGTAGAATTCTTACACATAACAGGGAATACATCTGTTATCTCATTTCACAAGTATTCCTAGTGCAAGGTCAAGAAAGGCACATATAGTTTCAGAAATGACAGCACAGACACCATTTTGGACACTGCGCTGACACAGTAGATTTACCTTATTTGGCTACTGTACTATGACTGTGAGTCTGCCCCTAAGATGGAAATAGTGACACAGTTAGGCTCAACAAGAGTAATGATTGGATGCCAGGGGATCAGCCCCATGGAAGAAAAAATGGTAACAGATTGAATTATTCCCTCCCACGTTCTCACAAGCTTCTTCTGACTCTTTCCATTTATCAAATATAGGCCACTGACGCCATCTAAATAAGAAATAAGAACTATACAAATGTATAGTTATTGCTACATTTTATTAGTCCTCTTTCTATTCAAGCCCTCTCCTATTCATATTCCAGCCTCTCATTGAATCAGTATGTAAATATAGATGTATTTATGTATATTTTTATTTGTACAGCGCACCTGGAGGGCAAAGTACAGCAAAACAATAAATTAGTACTAACAAACGAGGGGTTACTGAAGTAAAAAGTTACAATAAGTGCATCAGAAATACAATTAGCATAAATATAAAATATAATTACAATACAGATTAAGTGCTCAGTGTCAAGGAAACAAAAGGCTAGAGGACCCTACCACGTACGGCTTAACGTCTAAATGGGACGGTAACATACAGACACAATTCAGAGGGGTATTAAGGTGCTGTAGGCTACAGTTTGTTACACTGTTATACAAGTGCACAACTTAATCAGTGCATGGTTGCTAGGGTAATTTGGTCCTTAGCAACTGGATTGCTGACATTGGAGACCTGCTGAATAAAATTCTAAAATATCTCAAAAACCACAAATAATACGAAAAAAAAAAACAATTGCAAGTTGTCTTGAAATATTACCCTCTACATCATACTAAAAGTAAGTAAAGGTGAAAAAGCCCCTTTAATATCTTGGAATAAAAACAAAATAAATAATGAATGTAAATTGCAAAATTCTTAGAATAGCACATAAAAGCATCACACAATAGCATCATAAATTTTTACATTCACTTATTTGAAAGGTTTAGTTGTCCTTTAACATTGCTATATAGAAGACTATCAAGTTACAGTAAATGGGAGACACTATGGGGCAGATTTAGGGTCGAATTTTGAAGTTAAAAAACTTTGAAATTAGACCATCAAATTTTTTCGATTGAATTAAAATTAACGATTTGAACGATACCAACCATTTCCCCCCCAAAAAATTTGATTATCAAAAGTTTTCAAAACCAATCTTGAAAGGTTAAAGGAGGTCCCCCATAGGCTAAAATAACAATTCAAGAGGTTTAAGGTGGCAAAAGGTTGAATTTGAATTCTTTAAAGAGACAGTATTTTGATTTTTGAATGATTGAATTCTTCAATTTGAATTGAATTTTGGCCTATTTGGTAGTCGAATTAACCAAAAATTACAAAATTAAAATTTTTTAATTAAATTTTCACTTTGACCTTTGATAAATCTGCCTCTATGTGTATTTCAATGCCAGGAGACTTTGTTTGGAATGGAGAAACTTGATAACTATCTTTACAACATCTACACAGTAAGCAATATCAAGTTAGTAATACATAAGTTAGCTACTTGTGTGATGTCATTGATTGCCAAAGGGTGTAATATATTGATTTATATCTATATATTGTTCTCAGCAGGTAGAAGAGAAGCGTTTGCAGACATTTTATCACAACTGAAGATGCAACATTGCAGGAAGTCCAAACTGTCACTTAAGGATGTGCTAAGCATTGGAAATGAATCTGTAAACAATATTGAGATTAGGGCTGTTGAAGACATTCCCCAGTACTTTTTGCAGAAAGTTTTGGCCTTTGATGGTGGTGCAAGAAACACAACATTAAACCAGCCATCACTTTGCAAGGCAAGGCAATGGGATCTAATATTCAATAAATCTGAAGGCACGGATTCTAATTTAGACAATTCTATACATCCACTTGATGTAATATGTGCTGTTTTTCATTGCTCAGATACATTTTTGCAACAAGAACTCATATCTAAAATGTCTTTATGCCAATTTGCAGTCCCTCTGATTCTTCCACCTGGTGATGGCACGGAATGTACCTTATTGCTGTGGGCACTGAGAGGTATTGTAAAAAGATGGAGGCCTCACTCATTAGCTGAAAATAGAGGCTTTATTGAAAACAATATTGTGAATGTACGTATGCCAACATTTTCTTTTGTTAGACTGGGGGAATGCAATTTATCCAAGTCCAAAATCATTAATCAACTGCTTTGCCAGTCTCAGGCATATTATGACATTTTTGTGAATCATGATATGGACTGTGGAAATGGAGAAAAAAGAATTGCCGATGGATTAGTAGAAATTTCTTGGTTCTTTCCTGGAAGTATAAATAAATCTGAAATATTCCAAGAACCTGTGGCAGTCACCAATTTGAGAGGAGACTTGAAGAATAACTGGAGACAATTAGCATTTCTAACAAATGTTTCATCAGGAGTGTTTATTTTTACGGAAGATTTGTCCGAAAACGAATATGAATTGCTTTTGACATACAAAGATTCCAAAACACATTACTATTTTATAATTGACGTAAGCAGTTATAAACAGCCAAATCAGAAAACAGCAGACATAGTTAAAAAAATGTCTGAACAACCGAAAGTTCACTTTTTGAAGACCAATATTAGAAATTCCAAAGAACTGGTTAGGCAAATACGACAAATAGTCATTCAGTGTTTTGAGACCCAAGTATGCCTACAGGACCTGGCTGCTAAAGCCTCTAAACATGGCATCCAAGTAGATGAGAATTCTCTAGAATGTCAGAAAGCTAAATTACAAGCAATTTCAATCACAAGTGAAATAAAAAATGTGTCAGAGTTTAAGAAACAAACAATGCCACTTCAGGGGGATCTATGGAAAGAATTATCCAAAATGGAAAAAGAGTTGTGTAGAATGAAGTACCAAGGAGACACTAACATTAGTACCTATAAAAGGGAACTGGTAGGAAAATGTTTTGATATACACAGGACACAATACCAATGTGAGCTACCTCGTAGCATAAGGAACTATATAAATAGTTTGATTACATTGTCCACAGTGGAAAGGGGTTATTTTATAAGATGGATGAAATTTTATTTGGAGGAAATAACAAGAAATAGTCAGGCAAAATACAAAGAGAAATACAGCGAACTGTCAAAGAATCAACCTGAACTGAATCAATTACAACATAAAATGTCTGACAGCTCTTTAGGGGTTGATCACTTTCTGCGTGAGTTGGGGCAGTTTTATGAAGCAGAATGTTGCATGGTTGATGAAAATCAAATACAAGCAAATCAAAAGCAGTTCACTAAACTCCCAGAAGTGGCAGCTGATCTGCTGCTGGATGGATTACCATTAGAACTGATGGATGGAGATGCCTCCAACATCCCTTTAAAATGGATAACAGATGTTTTAAAGGAGCTTAACAAGAAGATAGAGGGAAGATGCAGAATGAGAGTTATCACTGTACTGGGAATGCAGAGCACAGGGAAATCCACGCTTCTGAACACCATGTTTGGGTTGCAGTTCCCTGTGGCCAGTGGCCGTTGCACACGAGGGGCATTTATGACACTGATTAAAGTGAAAACAAATTTCCAAAAGGAGCTGGGTTGTGACTTTATTCTAGTGATTGACACTGAAGGTTTGAAGGCTCCAGAACTAGCTTCCCTTGAGGGCAGTTATGAACATGACAATGAACTGGCAACTCTAGTAGTTGGGTTGAGTGATATCACCTTAGTAAACATGTCCATGGAAAATGCCACTGAAATGAAAGACATTTTGCAGATAGTAGTCCATGCGTTTCTTAGAATGAAAGAAGTTGGAAGGAAACGCAACTGCTTCCTTGTTCATCAGAATGTGAGTGATGTGTCTGCTTATCTGAATAACAGAATAAATAGGACAACACTTTTGAATGAACTTAATGACATGACAAAAGCTGCTGCAAAAATGGAGAAAATTGAAGTCCCTGTGGACTTTTCTGATATTATGAATTATCATCCTGACAAACACAGTTGGTACATTCCTGGACTTTGGCACGGTGTCCCACCAATGGCCCCAATTAACTCTGGGTATAGTGAAAACATTTTAAAACTGAAGAAACACTTGATTGAATTCATGAAAAAAAGCAAGAACTCTGGTCCCCAAAACATTGATTCTTTTACAGAATGGATGAATAGTTTGTGGAAAGCTGTGAAATATGAGACATTTATATTCAGTTTTAGAAACACCCTTGTTGCCGAAGCTTATGAACAATTGTCTACTAAATACTCAGAGTTGGAATGGAATTTCCGTAGGCAGGTTTATACATGGCTAACTGAGCAAGAAAATAATATCAAAAACCAACCTCAAAATAAATTAACAATTGTAACAACAGAATTACTACAGAATGGAACAACTGAATTATTGGACAGAGAAGAGGCCTACATGAAAGAACAGCTAAAATTATTCATTGACAGAAGCATTAGCAAAATATATGTTGCTGAGAGATACCGAGCTGATTTCATGAGCTGTGTCAAATGCTTGCGCCATAACATGGAAGTCACTATTTCAAGTAAATGCTGGGAAATAGTTAAAATCCAGAGTGGGAAACAAGAAATGCAGATTGTGCAAGAGAGTTGCCTTAAATTAATTGAAGAAAAAGTGAATATGCATTTGAAAATTCATAGAGCAAAAGCATGTGATATGAGTGATGCAGAACTAAGAAAGGAATTTGACCTAATGTGGGATAAAATTTTGCAAGAGCTGCAGGTGTGTCGGTTAAATAAACACAGAATTGATAGTGAAATGCTGGAGCAATTTAAAAAAGAAATGACAAACAGAGGAAGCCTTGTCATGGAAATACTGCATAATGTAGCATCTTTAAAGCATTATGGACAGAATTGTTTTAAGATGGATAAAAGCTATATCAACATTCCTTTCTGGACAACAAAAAAAGTTAAAGAATTTTTTACAAGCGACTGCTATAAAAAAATTGGTAATATTGCAACATTCTTAGAATTTAGGTGCCAGAACTATGTCACAGACAAAATTACAACAAGAGAAGATTACAATGAGATATACTGTCAGGAGCTGCTAAACATCATTAATCAAAAACTGAACCGAGAAGAAGTGAGAAAACTTCAGCCCACTGCTATGTTTGAGGTTAATCTAAAGTTACACATTTTAGGTGCTGCAGCGCCTCGGTTTCAGAAGATGCATGATGACTTTGGCTTGAAAAATGATCCAAGACTTCTCATAAATAGATTAAAACCACACTATTTTGATATATTGAAAAACAAACTACAAGAGAAAGATGAATCCAATGCTCGAGCTAAAGATTTCTGTGATCAGTGTTTGAAACCTGCAATTACTGACCACATTTACAAGAATCTTGGCAAAGAAATAATTGATGACATTCTGAGAGATTCCTTGGACATTAGATTTAACAGTCAGAACAATTTTTACTTTAAGATTCTGAAAGAACTGCTTGAAATTAAAAAATTTGAAAATTATGCAGAATACATCACAAAATATGAGATTTATGTGAAAAGATGGATTTCAAAATACATTGTGATTAAATATAAAAAGACATCTAGCTTTGATGTATTGATAACAAAGATTGTTTCTTCTGTTACTAAAAACATACAAAATGCTCTCACTGATAAAAAAGTCCAAAAGAGTCAGAATGTTTCAGAATTTTTTGAACTATTTAGAAAAATGTTATGTAAACACTTGGTGATTTCTGACAATGCAATGAAAGTAATAATTTTCCAAAACACAGCATCTATCCGCCAAATCTCAAATGATATTGACTTTTATCTTGGAAAATGTCAAGAAAAAATCAGAAAAGAAATGAAGCATTTAGGAATTGAATCTATACTTGCCTGTCTGTTGCTAAAACCTCAAGATGAGTTGCTCAAAACGGTGTTGGGATGTGGGAAGAAGTGCCCATTCTGTAATGTTCCTTGTGAAGCCAAAGGAGATGACCATCAGGAACACTTTGCATCTGCTCATCGGCCCAAGGGTTTAGCCCCATACAGATTTTCAGATGACAATGGTCTTTGTTCAACAACATGTTCAACTGCTATCATATCTAATGGCTTATTTCGAAATCCAGACACAGAAGGAAAATGGCATCCCTATAGAGAATATAGATCTATCTATCCCCAGTGGATCATAAAACCAGAGATAAACGAAGCATCTTCGCTTTACTGGAAATTTGTTCTTGCACATTTCAATGATGATTTTGCAAACCTTTTTCAAACAAATCCAGCAGAAATCCCACCGGAATGGCTGAAAATAACTCAAAGACAAGCTCTCAGCAGCTTAGAAAATATGTATAACATAAAATAAAGTCCACCATCTATGGAAAAACTATTAGGAAAAAAGAAATCTCACATAGCAATGAAAGACATACAACACTTTAATTAAATTTAAGTATTTTTTATTTAATTTAATTTAATTGTATTGTTAACTTCACATTTATGCCTTTGAAAATCACAGCAGGAAAAATTCTAACATGTGACAGCACCTCCATCCATTAATAGATGGAAATCATATTTCTGTGCCAAGCTCTGTAAACATACCAAAAAATAAATGGATACATTTTTACTAAAACTGATATTTCAATTGTTTGGGTGCTACAGAAAAAACCTCATTACTGTTTATTTGAAACCCTCTCAGCAAGATGTACACAAAAGGCTAGGTGGGTTTCTTTTTTATCATCCCCCAACTGACAACTTGTAACCTATTTTTTTAAATTTTGGGGCAGGTACTGAAAACCTGTATAAAAGTAAGCACTGGACAGTAGGGGGGCTTTTGCAAAACAAGGAGCTGAAAAGACTGGAGGGAAGATGGAAGACTGAGCCAACAGATGATCCAGAAGTCCTTATTAAAAGAGAGAAGTTGACTACCATATTTTCCTTCATTGTGTTTGTTGGTGACTATAATGTAGATTAGTCATTAATCAGTACTTGTAAATAATGTATTTTCTTTTCTTATATCATTTAGTAGTAACAATCCATTGAGTAATTTTAATATACACATATTGGTGTTGATTATTTGTCTGTTTTCATAAAAAAACCCTTATCAAACTCCCTTCCCTTTCTCCAATACAGTGGTGGAGAGGTTACTTGCTTCTGCAGTGCATTGCAAAGTTAGATCCCTCAAAAAACAAAAAAATTGTACCTACAGTATTATGAAACTTTTGACAGTGAGCAGAGGTTACATTCTCTATACTAAAAGCCAAACAGTAAATTAGGGAGAATAAATATCCCTACATGCTTCTTTGCAGAACTTATAATGTAAGTTGTAATAGTTGCTCATTGTAATATTCCTGACAGTGAGGTTTAAACTATTCATAATAGGAGCTTTTCTTGCTGTAAGGTATCTGTATTTTCAGTCAAGCACACTTCATGATGGCTGCAAGACCTCCCACATCAACAAGTTATATTTTGTTATGTATAAACCATTATCATGGTATAGTGACACCTAGGGGCAGATTTACTAAGGGTCGAATTTTCGAGGGCGACCCTTTTTTTGAAGTAAAACCCGACAAAATCATACATCGAATTCGAAGGATTTTACAGCTATTCGATTTCTAGATAAAATTGTACGAATCGTGCGATTTCTCAAAAAAATCGTAAGTATCCTCCAATTTTGCTAAAAAAATTGTACGAATCGAACAATTCGAACCATTTTAAGCATTCGATCGAAGGAATGAAAAAAACTTTGAAAAAGCCTATGGGAGCTTCCCATAGGCATATATAGCAACTCGGTAGGTTTGATCTGGCGAAGTACCTCGACCATCTAATGTTCGAATGATCGAATAGTTTTTATTCGAATAATTTAATTTGCAAATTCGATGATCAAATAGACCAAATTAAATTTGAATCCTTCACATGAATTTAGTAAATCTGCCCCTTAGTGTGCATCACATTATATTACACTCACCAGCTTTCCAAGACTTGACCATCTTGACCATGGCCCATCTAGAATTATATTTAACAAACACAACTTGACATAAATAGAGCTGGTTTCTCTTGAGTACACTCCTCCATGAACACAGCAATACATTGAGTAACATGTTAGCAAAAGCACTCAGATTTTAAGAGAATAAAAACAATATCATTAAACTAAAAGCTACAAATGGGCAGATTCATATTTTACCCTAAGAAAAACATACACTTATGATTGACTTTTACAAGGCTCTCAAATTGATAACCCCTCTTATCTCCTTTTCAAAGTCATCCCAACAACAGTATATCCTTATTGAACAATCATATTAAATGTAGGCATCAATTTACAAAGGTACATTAAGCAGCAATAAAAGCCTGTGCCAGGAAAAATGCCAGAAAATCTGTAAGAACAAGTTTACTAGTGTGAGTATTTCTGTCATTGCACGTATTCTGGTGAACATACAGAATGTAGTAATTCCTATTATTTAATTAATGCTATGAAAGTTGTCTCGCAAGGTAACCGAATATAGACAACATTGTTGACATTTTATATCACCACTCAGATGGTGGTGTTACGTAAGAAAAAGTTAGAAATTTCATAATAAAAGAGTATAGTCAATTTTTAAACACAAGTAGTAGAAATTAGTGATTGCACTGGGGATTCATTATACTTCTAAATGTATTTTTAGTGAATTTATAAAGACAAATTTATATAATGGGACATAACTTATTCCTGTTAGTACTTACTTGGCCATGAGTATATTTAATAATACATGAAAAACTGGTAATAAATACTATTTTATATAAACTCATATGTACATGTACATATATATTATGGGGTGCCGTTTGTCCCAAATACATTCTGTTTACAAAACTATCCCTGATACACAG
>JAMBMQ010000023.1:345895-358603 GCA_024363595.1 Xenopus borealis | reverse complement strand
ACAATGAATGAAAGGCATCTTTCTCCAAAGCCTGCACTACCTGGCTGGGTCTCCAGTGTCAAGAGTGAGACTTGTCCACCTGCAAAATCAGTAAGTTTGTAGAACTATTATATGATCTACGCACAAGGGAGGATTTAAGCATTGTGCACAGTAGAGATAGCAATATGGAAAGCACAGAAATGGCTTGTTTCCTTAAATCATTAACAAGTTTCAATGTTAGTTTTCATCAGTTTGTGTCATAATTCCAATGATACCTAGGGTAGAGAATCTCTGTTCACAGGCAATCTCACACTGACTGTCAAGCTCAGCTTCCAGGAGATTCTAAGGACATTCTACCAAAATCTCTTCTAGCTTGGTTTCTCTAACAAAGACTCCGCCCCACAGTTTGGGATGCCCTTTGTTATGGTATCCTGGAAGTAAGACCTCTTCAAGGCTGTCATTCATACTAGTGCACATATCATCAAAACAGGCTAAACTAGTGTATTTGCACTTTAAAAGTCCATCTCTAGACTTGTAAACTGAGTTTTATTTGTTATGGTTAAAGTTATGTTCAAGTTGACCTTAGCTTGGATCTCCCGTTCAGTTTTTAGCTGGAGGGGCATGAGGTGAGTCCTAAAGCCTAGAGCTTACTGTATGTAGGGATGATGGAAAAGTGAAAATTTCTATTTGACCTGTCTTGATATCAAGAGTCAATCTTATAAACACCGAAATACAAAACATAGACTTAAGCGCTCCAACCTAGTCAGCCCACTCTGTTCAAGCAAACTTCTCCACAATACATGTATTGGGTTAATTCAAATGCCGGTTTTCATCTAATTAAAATAATACACAGCTGTACCCCAATCTCTCACACCAATTGCTGTATGGCTCAGGTGCCCAAGCCCCGAGCCCTCTGCTTAATGGTGATTCAATCAAAAATGTGATAAAAAATTTTTTTTTTGGATTTTAGTAACATACCTTTTGAATTGAATGTGGAACGGATTCAGAATAGTAATAGAACCTTTAGAGTTAAGAAATTGTGATGAAGGTATAAGTTGTTTGGAGGTATAAGAAAGTTCTTAATACTTATATGATGCGACTATAGATGTTGGGAAATGTGACAGTTTGTGTGATTGAATCAAGATCATTATTACATTATTTGCATAAGCTTAGTAGAAGGATACAAACAGTTAAATGTTTTTTGTTTAAAAGAAATGAAACGCGTCAGTGATGATGTAGCTTTCCATGGCTTTCAAGTGTTGTTAAATGTGAATTGCTACCTATGATTACGCGTGGCGACCTGTAAAACGCATTAGGTGTAACATATTTATGCAAATATCTTTGAATTTTACCACTACCTGGAGTCCCCTTGAAGTGCGTGCCTACTACGTGGTGTGGTCATCTTATGAACACCTAAGAAATTAGTTCATTAACCAAGGCCTGGGTGGAGAACATAAATAGCTGGCAATTTGCCTGGTGAAATTACGTGAAGTTCTATAGCGCTGAGGTGTTTCCTCTAGTCAAGTGTGTTATTCAACTATGAGTAAATAGGAGATGAGGCTGCAAATTGTCTTTTTAGTAAAAAATTTGTCAAAAAACACAAATGTGCCCCATAGAGAGAGCACTAGAAGAAATACAGAAATTATGCTTTTACATTTAAAAGTGGTGTATTGACTGCTACCACATGTTCCCATGAGCATTGTTTTTATCACACTGATGGTGGATACAGCAGTCTTAGCCTTGCCTGTATCTCTTCAAACTGTATGCTGCTTTGCCAGTAGTTTTGCATGAGGTGTTCAAAAGGGCAATGAATATTAATAACTAAATGTTTTTAGATGTATGAGCAAATTTATATTTGTGTCATTTCATTGCCAGCAACCTTTAAAGGCAGTAAATGAAAAAGAACAAGAGGAAAAACAAGCCCTGGATCATTTCCACAGTGAGTATTTCTAATTCAATAGGCTAATATTATATTATATTTATATGATCTATTTTAAATAGTTTCGTCAGATGATTAAAGATGAGAATTATTCATGGAATATGCTAAATAGATAAAGGCAGACACAGATAAGACATACACTTGAAATTGTGCATTTATTAGGATCCCCATTGGGCCCCTTTTCCCACTGGGTCTGTTATTTCAATTGTGGCCATGGTGCCTCATTTAAAAAGTACTCATAGGGACCCATGCCTTATGGGTCTTAAGTAAGTTACAATGCTACACCCCTTGCACTTGCATCTGTATCAGTGGTAAATTACTCTATGGGACCTTGTGTTTCAAGTTGTGTAGATCTTGTATTGTAGCACCTTCCTTATCTTTAGGGATATAAATGTCCTTAATTATATTAAGAGTGATCTGATTTCATTTCTAATTAGGTTCTGAGCTAAGAAATCCTGAGGGACTGTCTCTTCGTGCTTTTTCTGAACATCAGCAGATTGTTGACTTTAACCTGGATCTATACACAGATAATGCACCTGTAAGTCTAGGGTGTCAGTTTATATGATTTATCAAAAATGGATAATTCTGGATTAGTAAATAGAAATGTTCATTTTTTAAATAATTTTATGGTCTTGACCCCACGCCAAGCTTAGCATGTTGTTATTCCAGGCCTATACCAGGGTATGAGAAACAACAGCATAAAAACATCTCCAATTCTGTAAAAATATGTCGGAATACATAAGCATACAGTTATCAGTAAATCATACAGTCATTCATGTATTGTTTTGGAATATGTTACTACTATAAAAAAAGAAAGAATTTCTAATTTATGGAATTATTTTTGGTGTAGGAACAATCCAGTTATGAAGAGGAAAGATCTTCCAGTACAAAACCAAGTAAGTGATTCTTCTTTATTCACCATCAGCATAGTTTACCCTATTATTCCCCAAGGCCCACTGGACATAAGACATTTTAAATGATGATACGGGTAAATTACCTGACTTGCTACTAACAGAATGGCAAATAGACAGTCTAGGGGAGACACGTCAACTGCAAGTATAGTGGTCTTGATTGTGAAAGAGGAGATCAGCATTTCCAAAAATATATAGTATGTTAATGAAAATGGATATGTATAATATATTTATTTTAATCCTTGTGTTTTGTTTTTTTTATCACCAGGTAGACGAAAGGCATTTGCAGGTGTATTATCAGAACTGAACTTGCAGAATTGTAGAAAGTCCAAATTGTCACTTAAGGATGTGCTAAGCATAGGCAATGAATCTTTAAAGAATGCAGAGCTTAACACCATTGAAGACATCCCTCAGTATTTTTTGCAGAAAGTCATGGCTCTTGATGGTGGAGCAAGAAACACAATAATAAACCAGCTGTCACCTGGTAAGGGAGACGAATGGGATCTAATAGTTGACGAATCTGAAAGCATGGATTTTAATTTGCAAAATCCAATCCATCCACTTGATGTTCTTTGTGCTGTTTTCTATTGTTCAGATAGCTTTTTACAGCAGGAACTCATATCTAAAATGTCTTTGTGCCAATTTGCTGTCCCTTTGATTCTTCCACCTGGTGATGACAATGAATGCACCTTCTTGCTGTGGGCATTGAGAGGTATTGTAAAAAGATGGAGGCCTCACTCATTAGCTGAAAATAGAGGCTTTATTGAAAACAATATTGTGAATGTACGTATGCCAACATTTTCTTTTGTTAGACTGGGGGAATGCAATTTATCCAAGTCCAAAATCATTAATCAACTGCTTTGCCAGTCTCAGGCATATTATGACATTTTTGTGAATCATGATATGGACTGTGGAAATGGAGAAAAAAGAATTGCCGATGGATTAGTGGAAATTTCTTGGTTCTTTCCTGGAAGTGTAACTAAATCTGAAATATTCCAAGAACCTTTGGCAGTCACCAATTTGCGAGGAGACTTGAAGAATAACTGGAGACAATTAGCATTTTTAACAAATGTTTCATCAGCTGTGTTTATATTGACAAAAAATGTATCTGAAAAGGAATTTGAATCACTTTTGTCATGCAAAAATGACAAAACACATTACTATTTTATTATTGACGTAAGCAGTGAAGACAAGCAGGCAAATATGAAAACAATAGAGATACTGAAGAAGATGTCTAAGGAACCTAAAGTTCACTTTTTGAAGACCAGCATTAGAAATGTAAAAGAACTGGTCAGGCAAATACGGCAGGTATTCTTTAAATGTTTAGAGACTCCTGTAAGCATTCAAGATTTGGCTACTACAGCCACTAAACATGGCATTCAAATAGATGAGAACTCTCTGGAATGTCAGAAAGCCAAAACACAAGCCATTTCAATCACGAGTGAGATAAAAAACGTATCAGACTTTAAGCGAAAAGCAATGCCTCTCCAGGGAAATCTGTGGAATGATTTATCCAAAACAGAAAAAGAGTTGTGTAGAATGAAGAACCAAGGAAACACTAACATTAATACTTATAAAAGGGGACTGTTAAGAAAATGCTTTGATCTACACAGGACACAATACCAATGCGAGCTACCTCGTAGCATAAGAAACTTTATGAACTGTTTAATGAAAAACACAGTGGAAAGGGAATATTTTATCAGATGGATGAAATTTTACTTGGAGGTAATAACAAGAAATAGTCTGTCAGTATTACAGGCTGAACACAAAGAGAAATTCAGTGAATTGTCCAAAAATCCAGATGCATTGAATCAATTATACTATAAAATGTCTGACAGCTCTTTAGGGGTTGATCACTTTCTCCGTGAGCTGGGGCAGTTCTATGAAGCAGAATGTTGCATGGTTGATGGAAACCAAATAAAATCAAATGAAAGGCAGTTCAGTAAACTTCCAGGAGTAGCAGCTGATCTCTTGTTGGATGGCTTCCCATTAGAACTGATCGATGGAGATGTCTCCAACATCCCTCTAAAATGGATTACAGATGTTTTAAAAGAGCTAAACAAAAAGACAGAGGAAAGAGGCAGAATGAGAGTTATCACAGTGCTGGGAGTGCAGAGCACAGGTAAGTCCACTCTTCTGAACACCATGTTTGGGTTGCAGTTCCCTGTGGCCAGTGGACGTTGCACACGAGGAGCCTTCATGACTTTGATAAAAGTGAAAAAAAACTTGCAAAAAGAGCTTGGTTGTGAGTTTATTCTGGTGATTGACACTGAAGGTTTAAAGGCTCCCGAAATGGCTTCTTTAGAGGACAGCTATGAACATGACAACGAGCTGGCAACTCTAGTGGTTGGATTGAGTGATATCACCATAGTCAACATGGCCATGGAAAACATCACAGAAATGAAAGACATTTTGCAGATAGTAGTCCATGCATTTCTTAGAATGAAAGAAGTCGGAAGGAAACGCAACTGCTTCCTTGTACATCAGAATGTGAATGATGTGTCTGCTTTTCTGAATAACAGAATAAATAGGAACAAACTATTAAATGAACTAAATGACATGACGTACCTTGCAGCAAAAATGGAGAAAATAAATGTGTCTTTGAATTTTACTGATATTATTACTTATCATCCTGACAAGCATAGCTGGTACATCCCTGGGCTTTGGCATGGTGTGCCACCAATGGCCCCAATAAACTCTGGGTATAGTGAAAATATTTTGAAGCTGAAAAAAAGTTTGATTGAATTAATGAAAGAAAGAGAGTTCCCTCCTCCTCAGAATATTGACTCTTTCATTGAATGGATACAAAGTTTGTGGAGAGCTGTGAAATACGAGACATTCATTTTCAATTTTAGAAATATCCTAGTTGCTGAAGCCTATGAGCAATTGTCGACAAAATATTCAGAATTAGAATGGAATTTCCGCAAACGAGTTTATTCGTGGGTAACAGAACAAGAAAATTTTATAAAAAACCAACCACCCCAAAAACTAGAATCCATCATGACAAACATTCTAAATAATGAAACAAGTAAGCTATTGGACAGACAAGAGGCACACATGACAGAACAGCTGAAATATTTTTTGGACACAGGAAATAATAGAATGTACCTTGCAGAAAGATACAGAGCAGATTTCTTGAGCTATGTCAAATGTCTCCGAAAGAACCTGGAAATTATTATATCCAACAAGTGTTGGGAAGCTGTTCGAATTCATACTGGGAAGCAGGAAGTTCAAAAAATTCAGGAGTGTTGCCAGAAATTTCTTGAAGAGAAAGTCAACGTTCATATGAAAAACCAAAACTCAAGATTATGTCACTTGAGTGACTCAGAATTAAAGAAAGAGTTTGAGTCCATGTGGGATAAAATTTTGCCAGAGTTGCAGGTGGGTCGCTTAAAGAAACAAAGGGTTGACTTTGACATTTTAGAGCAACTTACAAAGGAAATGAGAAACAAAGATGGCGCTGTTCAGGAGAAACTTCAGAGTATAAAATCCCTAAAAGATTATGGACAGAACCTTTTTCAGATGAATAAGAGCTATGTTACCATTCCTTGGTACTCACCAAAAGGAGTCATTGAAAAAATCAACAAGGGCTGCTATAAGAAGCTAAGTAATATTGCAAAGTCATTAGAATACAATTGCCAAAGCTATGTGACAGATATCATTAACACAGGAGAGGATTACAATGAAATATACTGCAGGGAGCTGCTAAACATGATTAATTACAAATTGAACGATGAGGAAGTAAGAAAGCTTTACCCCAATGTGTTGTATGAGGTTGATCTAAAGTTACACATTTTAGGAAGAGCAGCCTCTCAATTTCAGAAGATGCATGATGACTTTGGCATGAATAACGACCCCAAACTTCTCATGAACCGGCTAAAGCCTCAATATTTTTCTATATTTAAGGACAAATTACATCAGAAGGATGAATCTAAAGTCAGAGCTCAAGCTTTCTGTCAACAATGCCTCAAGCCATCAATCTGTAACTATATTTTCAATCAACTCGGAAAAGAAATAATGGATGACATTCTGAACAATTCTTTAACCATCAGGTTCAACAGCCAGAATCATTTCCAGTTCAGTATTCAGAAAGAACTGCTCGAAATAAACAGATTTGAGCAGTATTCAGAATACATAGTCCACTACGAATCATATGTGAAAAAGTGGGTTGTGAAATACATTGAAAAAAAATATAAAAATTATAATCGGTTGGATCAGTTGGTTACTAAAATTCTTTCATCTATCATTAATAAAATACAGTCAGCTCTTAGAGACAAAGATGTGCAAATGAGTCAAAGTATCACAGAATTTTTTGAAATGTTTCGTACAATTTTAAACAAACACTTGGTGATTTCAAAGAATGCTGTGAAAGTCATAATTTTTCAAAACACAGCTGATATCAGGCAGTTTTCACACAACATTGATATTTTTCTTGCAGAAATGCAAGAAGAAATCAGATCAGGAATTAAGTCTCTAAGCACTGAAGTTTTACTTTCTCAACTTTTGGTAAAACCTCATATTGAATTATTCAAGAAAGTAATCGGATGTGGGAAGAAGTGCCCATTTTGTAATGTCCCTTGTGAAGCTGGAGGAGATAACCATCAAGAACACTTTGCATCTGCTCATCGGCCCAAGGGTTTAGCTGAATATACGTTTTCAGATAATGCTCTCTCTAAGACAATTTGTTCCACTGCTATCATATCTAATGGCAAATTCAGTAATCCAGACACAGAAGGAAAATGGCATCCCTATAGAGATTATAGAACTGTCTATCCACAGTGGATCATACAGCCAGAGAGAAGCACAACATCTTCACTTTATTGGAAGTTTGTCCTTGTGCAATTCAATTATGACTTTGCAAAACTCTACCAAGCAAATCCAGCAGAAATCCCTGAAGAATGGTTAACAATAACAAAGGAACAAGCACTTGGTAGTTTAAAAGAAATGTATAACATAAAATGAATAACAACTAAATAAATAAATGATATATTCCTGGATAAGAACCAGGAGTACATCATTTAATTATTTACGTTTTTTTAATAACTTAAAACATGTTTTGACTACTGTCAGTTCATTATTTTACTATAGCATGTGGTGGTGTCATGCAAACAGTTTATAGGTGTTGGCACTGGAACCCAATTGGAACTCTATAGCCCTAATCCTACACACAGATTACCTATTCTGGACAAAAATGCAGCTTGGCCCCTCTAACTCTCTGCGGTGTTGCCCAAACTGCTCAGCTAAATAGCCATGATCTGTCACTGCTAGAGGGACCTATAACAGGAGATAACTTACCACTTGCTACATCCTGCATTTGGTTGGGGGTCCACTGTGGGGAGTTCCAGGAAAAAAGCCTGTGAACAACTATGGCCTCCAATATATATATATTTACACAGGGAACTCTATAGGGGATGATTTGACCCAGGAAAATGTGCTTATCTCTTCTATAAACTAAGGAGCCCCATAGTGACCAATTCTTAGGGTGCTAAGGGGAAACTATTTACTAATCCTTTATGTTCTGATATATTAGTATTAATACTGTATACTAGGGTGTCTTGCTGTTCCATTCAATGCCAGGGCAGCAAATATATCAGTAAAAGGTGGCAGATGCCTGTGTTGACTAATGATGGGCAAATTTCAGTCATTTGCTTCGCCAAAAAATTTGTGAATTTCCTCCAAAAATTGCAAAATGGTGAAAAATTCACAAAACTGAGAATCTTGACGCCACGTCCAAACTTTCAATGCCGGCAAATTATCGCGGGTGATTTGTGAATTTATTCGCTGTTGGTGAAACACTGGAAATTTGTCCCAAATTCACCCCTGGTGAATGAATTCGCCCCTGGTGAATGAATTCGCCCATCACTAGTGTTGACCGTGTAAATTGGCAGAAGGGTGGATATGTGTTTTTACTTTTTTTTTTGCAGTGGGGCAATGAACTTTATGCCAGTTCTAGGGTGTTAAAGGGCAGCTGCACACGATACTGAATAACAAGGGGTGTGGTTGACAAGGCCCCCATTTTTTGGCTATAATATTATTTTATCTACAATATATTACAGCCTTTCTTGTACTACCGCAATTTATTTACACATTTTAAATGTTTGTGATATAAAATGTTTATGAATTCTAAAACTTCACAAACACTCAGAGCAAACTGCTAATGGAAATTGTACACCCCCAGTGTGTATTGTAGTGCTCCACTTTTTAGAAAAAACAAAAACTAGAAAGTAAACAATAAATTAAAATGTTGTTTAAAGGATTTTATCCATTGAATGTTTGAGCATATATTTATATATTTTATATAAACATAGTTGTGTGTCCTTATCCATTTTAGTGTCATTGTTAAATCAGTCAAAGGCATTTCCAAACAGCAGTGCAGTAAATGGCACTTACTCTTTTCTTTTGTATGATACTGGTTTTAATCCACTATATCAATATACCTTTTAAAACCTATACTGTGTTGTTTCTCACAAAGGAATAGAACTAATTGCATAACTTTTACCAAGGGATTCCTCCGTGCAATCCTTATGTTCTAATGGCTTTTCTAGCGGTTGAGTTTTTTTTACCTAAAATGGATTTTGCACATGCTCTGTGCTGCTGTCACTTACTGAACTTAGGGACCCACTTATATACAGTACGCATAGAATAGAAATATAGTCACAATTTAAGGCTGAATAGTAATTAAAACAGATAATTACTGCATGGCAGCACAGAAAGCAACACAATTAGCATCAGAATTTAATAATCAGCCTTGTAGCACCAGCTTATATTTATAGACAAAACTTATTTTCTGGTTGAAAAGCTTAGCTTCTCAACAGCTGCTCAGAGCCTACTGAGCATGTGCAGTGCCACTGACACTCCTTACAAGATCCAAGATGAGAAACTCCTGTGACAACTGTGGAGGCCTGGATAATTACTACTAAAAAAAATGCTGAACTTTTATGCTGGGCCAATAAGTTCAATTTCAAAACGTTATTTCTAGCCATATTAATTTTTAGGGCTTAGTTCTGAAGCAGTCTAATCATCAAGCAGAAAACCAGGTTGATCAGTAATAAAAAGTCCCGCTTGTGAAGACGCTGTGCTGGAAATCCATTACAGGACATGGACTCCTTCTGAAATTCGGCTTTATTACGTGCACACAATGGGTACAATATAAAGTGCGGCGGGTGTCCTGGATTTACGTGTTTCTTGCCGCAACTCTCAGCACTTCCTCAGAGTCAATATGAATAACGTGAAAAATTATTTTGGCACTCTGTTTCCTCACTGTATGCATTGTTTAATGTCACATTCTCTAATGAGACCCCGGGGTCTGACTGTATGTAATGTGAATATCCATTGGATCTCTTTTTTTGCCTTTTTTCTCACCCAGTATTTTTTTTATTTTTTTTAGCTTCAATGCTAAATGTTGTTAAATATCTCATTCTGCTGTTGTTACTGTATTTAGATTTATTCTTATTTGTAGTTTTGAGCAGTTCAATTCAGTTTTTTTAGTATAGCCTTATCGTAGGCTTGTTTAATACTCTAAGGGGCAGATTCATCATTGGTCGAATTTCGAATTGAAAAAAAATTTAAATTCGACCATGGAAATAGTAGGTGAAGTAATAGGAAAAGTTAGATAGATCGATTAAATTTTTTTTTTATTCGATCAAAAATAATGATACCAAATTCGGTAGCTTTGATCTGGCAAACTAGGAGGTCGATTAAAAATTTAAAGGGGAAGCACTTCGACCATCGAATATTCGAATATTCACATTATTCAAATTCAAATATTCTATGGTTGAATTTGCCTAATTTGCATATTCGAAGACACGAAAACACTTAACGAGTTAATACAATTTTAAAATGTAACAGTTAGGGGCACATTTACTTAATTCATGTGAAGGATTAGAATTTCGATCGAATTTAAAAACTACAAATTTTTTGAATTTTAAAATTTTTTTTTGGCCATTTCGACCATCGAATTTTTTAAATTCGATTGAATTGAATGATTTAAATAATTTGAATAAAAATCCATTCGATCATTCAACAATCGATGGTCGAAGTACTTGCCCTTTAAAATTTTATGCGATGGCCAATATTGATGGGCGAATTTATTCACCAGGGCCGAATTCGCGGCGAATTCCCGCGATTCGCGAATCACCAGCGAAATTTCGCTTGGCGAAAATTAGCCGAAAAAACGAGTCGCGCGACGGTTTTTGACGCGACGCACGTCAAAAGCGTCCCGCGACTCGTTTCGCGAATTTTTCACCGAAGCGAATCTCGGGAGATTCGCCCATCACTAATGGCCAAACAGAGTTGCTATATATGCTTATGGGACTCTCCCATAAGCATTTTCTAAGTTTTTTTCAATTCTTTGATTGAATGCTTCAAATAGTTTCAAGAGTTTTTTTTTTTTCGTGAAATCTGAGGTTTTTACGATTTTTTCGTAAAATCGTACGAATTTATTGAGAAATTGAATAGCGGTGTTCCATTTTGTCGGATTTACTTCGCGAACACTACGAGGGTCGAATTTGAGGGCTAAATATTTTTGGCAACATTTTCACATGCACATTTTTAGATATTATTACACTTTAAATATATTAATTAAGAGATACATGTTACGTCTATCCTTTCTAACAAGGTTACAATGTAAGCCAGTTGACAAACTCTGTATGGGATACGATTTATTGCTGTAATATGAAATTATTCTACCTAAATGCATTATAACATGGTCTAGTTTTTAATTGACTCTTATTTAATGCATTTTCACACCTTCATTTAAAGGGCACCAATCATAACTAAAATCATTTACTAAGTAAATACACTATGTGAAAGTTCAAGAAATCAGTTTAAAACAGTTAGAATTGTTTGTATAATGTAAATGATCAGCTCACTATACCTTCTGCAAAATCTCCCCTATCTCCACTGCAGTTCTAGCTGAGGCAGGCATCTTGGATTTCACTGACTCCTCTTACCTATATCTTCACAGCCAACTGCAGCTCTGAAATCTCACACATGCTCAGTTGAAATTTCTTGCTTGCCCAATAAACTTTCTAAGCTATTTTGAAATCTGCCAAACTTCTGTGTTAGTGCTGCCACCTTGTGGAAGTTGCTTTGTGCACTTCTCTTGATACTTCTAGAGTTTACTAAAGCTAGGCATTCTGGGTAGAATACTCAGGGCAGTGCTACAATCTGAGCATGCTCGTGAACTCATTTGCATGTTGTAGTCACAGTATGGACTCCCTCAGTGAAAGAACCCATTTGACCCAAGAATGGGATTTTTTAAAAACTGCTGTTTTTTTCCCAACAAAAAACTGTATATGTAATTTGATTAAACATGTTTACATTGTTCTGTCAGATTGTTAATATGTTTTTGATTCTGTGATTGGTGCCATTTAAATTATAAAACATAAGCACGAATCATAGAACATACTGGTAAGTAACTGCACTTGTATTGAATACCTAATGAGTGATATGTACGTTACTTAATTCTTTGAATCACGTGATTCACATTGACTCTGAGGAAGTGCCGAAAGTTGCAGCAAGAAATGCGTAAGTCCAGGACACCCACCGCACTTTATATTGTACCCTGTGTGGGCATAATAAAGGTGAATTTCAGAAGGAGTCCGTGTTCTGTAATGGATTTCTAGCACAGCGCCTTCACAAGTGGGACTTTTTATTGTGGATGAATCGTACCAACAAGGAGAAGCCGGGGCCTCGCAAAAGGCAGCGTCTGGATTGACGCAACTACAGGTTGAGCGCTGATGCAATCTGCATCAATTTATCATTACAGAAAATGAGGTTGGTCTGTAAAATCAGCTGATGCTTAAAGATTCATTATTGAATTCTGATGCTAATTGCTCTGGTTTCTGTGCTGCCATGTAGTAATTATCTGTATTAATG
>JAMBMQ010000023.1:269612-286086 GCA_024363595.1 Xenopus borealis | reverse complement strand
TCCCTTGGGCAAGGAAATAAGTGCTTCTGGAATGGTCATTCTGGGAAATGTAGTATTTTTATTTCATAGAAGCCACAAAAAGGGACATTGTTAATTACAAACCCCATGTACATTTATTGATTTTTTCCTGTATTGCTTTTAATTTGCACATAAAGATTTAATTTCTTATCTTGATTCTTTGGCTCTAAGACAATTTTGTCAACACAAACATATTTATCCTTCTGCTCCCACATGGTTCGGCCCTGTTCACCAGCTTATTTTTCCTTTATAACTGTGTTACTGGAGATCCATGGGTCTGGTGCTTCCCCATTGTTCTTCTCTTTACACCTGCCTATTTTTCCTACATGACTGTGTTACTAGGAGTCCATGGGTTTGCTGCCTCTTGTTCACCAGCTTATTTTTCCTACATAAATGTGTAACTGGGGGGCTAAGTACTTGCTGCTTCTCCATGATTCCTCCCTCTTCACCAGCTTATTTTTCCTTCATAACTGTGTTACTGGAGATCCATGGGTCTGGTGCTTCCCCATTGTTCTTCTCTTTACACCAGCCTATTTTTCCTACATGACTGTGTTACTAGGGGTCCATGGGTCTGGTGCTTCTCCATTGTTCTTCTCTTTTCACCTGCCTATTTTTCCTACATGACTGTGTTACTAGGAGTCCATGGGTTTGCTGCTTCTCCATGGAACCTCCTTGTTCACCAGCTTAATTTTCCTACATAAATGTGTAACTGGGGGGCTAAGTACTTGCTGCTTCTCCATGATTCCTCCCTATTCACCAGCTTGTTTTTCCTTCATAACTGTGTTACTGGAGATCCATGGGTCTGGTGCTTCCCCATTGTTCTTCACTTTACACCAGCCTATTTTTCCTACATAACTGTGTTTCTAGGAGTCCATGGGTCTGGTGCTTCTCCATCAGTCTTCTCTTTTCCCCTGCCTATTTTTCCTACATGACTGTGTTACTAGGAGTCCATGGGTCTGCTGCTTCTCCATGGAACCTCCTTGTTCACCTGCTTATTTTTCCTACATAAATGTGTAACTGGGGGGCTAAGTGCTTGCTGCTTCTCCATGATTCCTCCCTCTTCACCAGTTTATTTTTCCTACATAACTGTGTAATTGGGGGCTCATGGGTCTGCCGCTTGTCCATGGCTCCTCCCCCTTCACCAGCTTATTTTTCCTACATAATTGTGTATTGGGGGTATGGGTCTGCTTGTTTTCACCACCTTATTTTCCTAGATAACTATGTAACTGGAGGTACACGGGCCTGTTATTGCCCTCCAAAGGATTTTTATGGCCCCAGTCTGCTCGAGGACTCTATAGACCAAATGGTATAAAAGGAACAATATGAATGGTATGAGTACTGAAAGTACATAGGTAAGATAAGCTAAATGTGCCATGTGTTCCATCAGCATTCATTGTGCTGTATTATTCTCTGGTAATGGGAAAATATGGGTTCCTCGTGGCACTTGCTGAGCAGCATTTTTTTGTCAGTTTGTTTTCTTACCAACACCCCTTTACAGCATGTGATTGCTTGTCTGGCTTTTAGGCCACAGTAATGGTTTATTTTGCTGGCAGTATAAACAAAATACTCCTATTTGTAACTTGTAACCTGAAAACCTTTGGTCTGAAGTATAAACCCTAGGCATCCAACCAGCCACATTTTAAGAGAAGACCCGGACTTCCTAGTGGCCTGATGCCTATGTTTACCCATATGTCCTGGCATTAAGCTTATCAGTAGTAAGTGTCAATGAATAACCCACCCCCTCTCTAGCTTGTAGGAGGCACTGAGGAGCCACCCAAGAAGGGTAGAAATACATATAGGGTTATATCAGCCAATCATAGAGAACATTATACCTTGTCCTTCCTTAACTCTGTCATAGGTAGAACTTGTAGTCCTGTACTATATACATATATATATAAAATCCAACAGAGTCGCACTCCCATATACATAAAACGTAGCATTTATTTAGTTCAGCTTGATAAAACCGCATATACATCAAAGATAATCATACTCATCTGTTGGGTGACATGTTACAACGTTTCGGAAACTCAGCATTCCCTTTTTCAAGTAAGTCCTCCTCTGACAGTATGTAATGGCAACAAAGAAAGTTAAGCCTTCTATTCTTTCTAATATAGTGTCGTCCGGCGTCTCCAGTCACGTGGCGCAGCGACTCAGTAGGCGTCAGTGCATCACCCGAGTAAAGACGTCCCCAGACACACTTATGATGAGGCATCTAGCGCCATTTTTGAATCTGTACATCGCATCAATGGATTCAAACAACTATTGTGGGCACAATGTTCCCTATTATGGCAAAATCATATGTTCGAATCACACTACATGGAACATCACTATAATCAAAATTTCAATCGGTTCTTGGCACAGTGTCATTATCCTATATAAAAATATGTATATCAAAATCTTTATTAAGACCAGAAGGGTATAAGGTTTTCAACCTATGAATCCACTGAACCTCAGCCTTCTTTAACATTAATGTCCTATCCCCACCCCTTCTTGGTATTGGAATATGTTGAATGACTCTGAATTTCAGATCATCAGCCATGTGACTTTTTTCCAGACAATGTTTTGATACCAGTAATGACATATTACCAGTATTGACTGTAGACCTATGTTGGGAGAACCTATCTTTTACTTTCTGAGTAGTTTCCCCAATGTAAGCCAAGTTACAGGGGCATATTAGCATGTATACTGCAAAGTTGGTCTCACAACAATGGTGTCCTCTGATTTTATATGTCTTACCAGTAAAAGGACTGGCAAACGTATCACCCACCATCACAAAGCGGCATTGGGCACACCCTTTGCACCGAAACATACCCTCCCTTGGTGGTCCTAGGAATGTATACTGTTTTGGAGGGGGTTGCAAATCGGCATGTACCAGTCTATTACCTATAGTACATCCTTTTCTATAAGACATCATCGGGGGTAGCTTAAACTCTCTTACTGTGGGATACGCCTCTTCTAACAGGTGCCAATGTCTCTTCAAGATCTGGTTGAACTTATTGCTGTGGACGTGATATTGATTGACAAAAGCTATGCGTGTTTGTAGATCTCTGTTTTTGTGTCTCACTGTATTGGTGCGTTCTGTCACTCTTGTTATGTCTGAGTCCAACATCTCTGTTGGGTATCCTCGTGCTGTTAATTTATTCCTCATCTTAGTCATATCCTGTTTCCTGTATACCGGATCAGTACTGATCCTACAAACTCTAGTAAATTCACTAATGGGAATCGACTTTTTAACAGCCGGTGGATGGTAACTGTCATAAGATAGTAACTGATTCCGGTCTGTCGGTTTGGAAAACATCTTAGTGATAAAGCCATCTTCAGTACGTACAACTTGAACATCTAGAAACATAATATTTTGGAGATCAGCTGTCATGGTGAATTTAATCTCACTATGTACAGTATTTATCCCATCGCGGAAGTGGGCCAAGGAGTCCATGTCACCCCGCCATAGGAGGAACACATCATCAATGTACCGCCACCAGGCCACACAGTGTCCGGTGAACAGCTCATCCACAAAGATGTGCTCCTCCTCAAACCAACTCATGAATGATGTTAAACCTGTGGGAGTTCATTTGCTGGCGCAGTGTTTGTCCTGTTTCTCCCACTGTGCTGTCAATTGGTACCAGGATTAGGGAAAACATAGCTGCTGGCTTTCAGTGAGAGCAATGGGGGGATGGTTTAGAGCTCAGCTAAGTGATCTCAAGTTACAGTTGCAGACAAGTACCTATAAAGCTGGCCATAGAAAGGGAGATCCAAGCGTGGGCCCTAGAGGCCACGATCGGATCAGCCTGATATTGCCCACCTCAATGAAGGCATATCAGGTAGAAATCTGCTAGTTTGGCGAAATCACAAAACCACCTTAAGGGTAGTGGCACATGCTGAGATTAGTTGGAAATTGACAAATCTTCGCTACTGTTGGTGACTAATCTCCCTGAAACAGAGTAGGCACATGACTAGGGTGCAAAGATGGGGGGGTGCCAGGCATGTACCTGCTCTGTTGCCTACCCCATGTCCAGTCCCCTCACTCACCCATCTTGTTCGTGTGGCTACATGCATGAGACTCTGAAAATAAAGCAAAACGTATGCCATCCTGCAGGTGATTTGCAATTTTGCCAGCAGAAAGCAGAGCTGGGCCACACCAGGCTGGAGCCCTAGGCAACCTGTCTAGGGCTCCTGCAATGTGTGGCCCAGCTCTGCTTTCTGCTGGCAAAATTGCAAATCACCTGCAGGATGGCATACGTTTTGCTTTATTTTCAGTCTCCAGAAGTTTCCTCCAAAGCGATACAGATGCCAAACCCCCAGCCATTTGCATGAAGGCATTTGGGGAGATTAGTGACCCGCATTAGTGACAATTTGTCGGTGAATTAATGTCAGGGTCGGACTGGACCTTTGGGGTACCCACCGGGTTCCATGCCGCCAGGGCCCTCATGGTGCGCTTGTAATGCATGTATGAATGCCAGCATGTGTGAGTGCTTCCATGGACTATGGTGTGTATGCCTCGCTGCACTGGCCCCCAATTTATTTTTACAAGTGCCTAGCCAAGCGGGGAGTGTGTCTGTGCCGGCGGGGGCCCTCAGGACCCAGTCTGACCCTGTGTGGCGGCAACTGGGGGCCAGAAGCGAGTTTAGGAGTTTATGAAGCAGCGTTAAAAGCAGGTCTGGGGGGGGGGCACCAGTTTTTTTTTTCCCTGAGTCCCGCTGGCCCGGCCCAGTCCGACCCTGACTAATCTCACCAAGTGCCACCACCATTAAGGTTTATTAGCAATTGACTTCAGTTTCCATTTCTTTAGTAAAATGTAAAACTGCGCTGTGCCTTATGAAGTTGTGTAGAACTGCAGAAAAATAATGAAGCCCTGTTCATCCACACTATCAGGTGGCACTCTGGTGTTACTTCTAGGAGTCGTTTTGCAAAGAGATTTACTATAAATTGTTCTAGGTCTGTTTTGGTCTCTGGGACCCCATTAGAGGTCAATATAAGCTCTCTTGGAGCTGTTTTCCTTAGGCTTCTGCAGTAATTTGCAGGTTTTCCATTGGCATGCCTTGTTATTATTAACATGTATAGCGCCAGCATATTTCGTAGCGCTGTATGTATAGTGCGGCATAAAATGACAGAGCTGAAGAGTGCATCCTGATAACATAATCTAAACTTTGTTGCCGGTTGCCTAGTGGTCTAAGTGTTGGCTTAGCCCAGTTTAAGAATTCAATTCCCTTTTCCTCCCAAATGTTTTATTCAATTCACTGATTGGTATTGGAATGCAAACTTTATGCTTAATGCCAGATTAAACAATTAAGAAATGAAAAGATATAGTTGTACTAAAAAACTGATTATAATTTAGGGGTGGAGTTTTATTGGTGGGCTAAATGTCTTGAAGTTGCTGGAACTATCCTTGGGCTGTACATTGGTGCCACTATGTCTTTTCAGTCCTTATGTGCTTTAATATCACGTGATTGGGCTTAATTTGAGTTAAAATAAACATTTTACTTTTTAATATAAATAAAAAAATTTATATTTTTGACACTCTTGGGAATCGAACACTTAAAAGTACATTGAAAGACAAACACTTAATCCACTAGGCCACCACAAAATTTCATAATTGGGGAATGGTCTAAATATCAGTCTAGCAGCCCAATACATAGAGAGGGTCGATGGAGGAGGCATTTTGGTTTACTTTTGATGAAAGTTCCCCCGTTTGGTTACTTTTTTTTTATTAGTGCAGCAACACTAAAACATCCCATGTGATACCACACTTTTATCTAAACATCTGAACTCTTTTCACATCGGATATGCCTCCTCTCTAGCCTAGAAGGAGATCGCAGGATAGCACTGTCTTCTATCTCTCTCATAACTCATGTATACCGCTACCTAATGCTTAAGTTAGCACTTGGAGACATCTAGTGGTCACAGATGGTATTGCACATTGGTAACTGTGATAAATGCGACAAGGCACTTGCTACTGCTTATCTTGTGTTATAGCGCGTTAAACGTGCAAAAGAAAGTGGCTCCATCTAAAGTAGGTCGGTTTTAAGAAATTGTAGGATGGGACTTCTTACACTAACCATTTTTCTCTGTTATTTGCACTGGTAGATATTTGTATAATTCTGTTAACACTCATTTAACACTCAGGGGCAGATTTACAAAATGCATGTGAATAATTTGAAGTTCGATTAAATTTAATATAAATTCGAATTTGAATCTTTGAATATGCAAATTAGGCAAATTTGACCATCAAATATTCAAATTCGAATAATTTGAATATTCGATGGTCGAATAACTTCCCCTTTAAAATTTTATTCGACCACCTACTTCACCAGAATCAAACTGGCGAATTGGGTATCATTACTTTGGATTGAATAAAAAAAAATTTGATTGATTGATTAAATAGTTCAAATCAATTGATTCGAACGATTGATCAATCAAATTTTTTTTTATTTGACCGATCGAATTGTGGTATTTTACTTACCCACTATTCCCATGGTCAAATTTTTTTTTTTTTTTATTCGAAATTCGACCAATAGTAAATCTGCCCCTCAGTCTTGTCTTCTTTTATAGAAGAAATCAGCTGACATCAGGAGCAACATCAACAATTTCGAGGAAAATTCAAAGAGATGTCAGAAGGAAACTCCAGCAGAACACACCAAAGATTGTGGAGAAATCAAACACTGAGACAGAAAGAAAAAAAACTGTAACCTTTGCTAAGGATCTCAGTACAGACTGTGGAAAACCACAGCTGGAAAAGCAGATGCTTAGAAGAAGAAGATGTGTCTTATTAAGTACATTCAACAAAAAGAGAACAACAAAACAAATAAGAACAAAACCCAGTGAGAAAACTCATAATGAAGATAAATCAGAAAGCACCAAGAGCAGTGCTTATAAAGAATACTCAGATAGGTTTAAGAAAAGTGTAAAAAAAACATCAAGAGAACAAAAGCAAAAAAGTAAATGTCAAAAGGAAAGTGTAGTAGAACACTGGAAAAAGCAAAAACACAGACAGTAGTATAGGAACTACTGAGAATCTGTGTACAGAGTGTGGAACACCACCGTTTCAAAGGCAGAAGCCTAGCAGAAGAGCATTAAGCTTTGTTAGGATTTTCAATAAAAAGATAAAGACAAAAGATAAAACAAAAAGTGAGAAAAAACAAGACGAAGAACAACAAACTAAGAAAAGTATAGGAAAACATCCACAAGCTGTTTAGAAAAGCGAGAACATGGATACAGAAAGATTTGAGAAAACAAAAAAAGAAAACACTCGAGACTGTGAAAGAAACTGAAGAGAAAACAAAACAGGTGATTCGTGTGAAAAAAATTTGAATCGAGTTAGCAGGTCGATCCTATTCACCTGAATTTCAAAAATTCTAATGCTTTAATAAATGTCGAAATTTGAGTTATTGCATTTTTTTCACTGTTAATGTAATAGCATTGTTGAATTGGGTTAGCGCTTGAGCCCCTTTGTGCTCTACCACCTCTTGATTTGTTAATTACTTATTTAAAAGATAATAAAAATAGCTATCTATGAGATTTAATAAGCAGAGAAGTCATAACTATTGGATTACTTTCTCTTTCTAGATGCATTTATAAAGTTGCCAATTGCTATTCCTATCCAGAAAAAAGAGAAAAAATGAGATTAGGGAATTTGTGATAAATTTTGAAAATCTATAACCCATGAATTAATTGTGCTGTATTAATTATATTGGTTATATGTGTCTATTATGTGTTATCATTTTAATATATTTCCAAATACAGGCATAGCGCAGACTATAAGGAATAAATTTGCCAATTCTAGTCTGTAACTGCATTCCTGAAAGTGGTCAGTATCTCCAGCCTCACAGGGGACCTTTCAGAAGGTCCACAGCCAAACACCTTCTTAAACAGCTCATCCTGTTCCTGTGGATCCAGGGTAACTTGGGAAAGCAAATACACAATGTGAAACGCTTGGAAGTTTGGCAAGCTTTGGCTTTCAATGGATGGGAGAAACGACTCAAAGCCCTCAGATAATTATAAGACATCTGATAACCAACTTCATTTCATTCTGGGAAATTATTAATTTGCTTTCTAATACCTTGCAGAAAACAAAAAGTCTGGCAGATCATTGCATATTTGGGAAAGGGTGTTTCTTTGTAATTCTACACAATTTGGACTTACAGGCAATAAGTATCTAATATGCTTTGTTTTATCCATGATAATTATATCAGCACTTAGATCCTTAGATATAGTATTATTCAGCAGTACCCTTTGGGTAAATGTGGGGGTTCTTATAGACTGGTTATGCAAAATGTGAGTGTAATACTGTAGCTCAAGTCTATTCCAAAACAGAAAGGTGCTCTCAATAAAATCAGCAATTGTCAAAAACTTGTGCTGCAATGCCATGAATCCGAAATAATAATTTTATTTATTATAGCCAGGCACAAGAGCTTTGACTATTTTTCTACTAGACTGGACTATTGCAATCCATTAAATAAATATGTATTTTTTTCGAAGAAGGTTGTGTCATTTCTCATGACAAATTATTGAATGATAATTTTTGCAAATATAGAGGAAGGCAACAGACAGAAGTTTATACTTCAGAGATCTGATGCAATTGGTGCATACACTGATGGTACGGTGTTGTGGGGACCTATTTTTGATTCTTTAGGGGTCATTTTCAGTTCCCTGGAACACAAGAGCATGCCCTGTAGTGCTCATCAAATGAACCCTTGCACCCTTGGGAATGCTTTTGAGAATGAATAAAATTCTGTGTGTGCAGATTACCTGGGAATCCCCATTGACTTGGATGGATTTTGTTGTGAAGCTAGCCTTAATACAACTACCTTGACCTTGAGGAAGAACCATGTGATTGGTTATTTGAGTAGGTAATTGCTTTTCTTTGCTGTGAAGAGATGTTCATGCTATGGTAATGCCCTTTAATGCATGTTCTTATGTCATACATTCCCAAGCTTGCTTCATAGCACCAACGAAGCATTTTAAATTAAATATAAGAGATATGTTGTAAATGAAAACCAAACAATATAATCATGAACTATAATTGTACTCATTTTAAAAGTTTAACTTCAAATGTCTTTCATTTGAATTATTCTACCTACTGACAACTGTGGAAATTAATTAGGATAACATTTATATAGTATCATCATATTTCATTAAAGCTTTGAAGGGCTTGTTCTTCTGTTATCCGGAGCCATGTGTCTGGCAAGTCTGCTGGTTTTACTTTATATTCTTTAGCAAATTCTACATTAAACTTGGCAAATACATATTTCCAGTAGTCTGAGGCTGTGATGCTGGGGTCAGGCTTAATTTCCCAGTCTCAGTAGATTGTACGGTTTTCTTTATAAGGGTGCCATTGTCCCTCTGTATCTGCATTGCTAAACTTCATTTTAGAGAATACACATGTTGAGCATATATCCGGGACCAAAAGTTCAGTTTTGTAAAAACTGTAGTGTCCTAATCCTTGAGGCCGATGAACAGATGCAAAATGTGTCTCATGGGAAGCTGGCTCAGCCTCACAGGGGACCTTGCAGAAGGGACACTGCTTCCCACAGCCAAACACTTTCTTAAACAGAACATCCTCTGGTTTTACTGAGAGTTTGGCAAGTACTGATTTTGTATGTGAAGATTCAATACATGATTTAATTTCGCTTTCTGTGTCAGTCACACATTCCCTGATTTCTTTTGAAAACTGAAGAATATCTGCTTTGTTTTGAAAAGCTATTACCTTTAGCTCTTTCTGAGAAATGACTTGTTTTCTAATGCCTCACAAAAACTTTCCAAAAATTCTGGGATAGTGAAAATCTTTGGTGACTTTGAATCTTGAATAACTTTTCTAATGTCATCACAAACACTAGTGAGGATATTCACTTGCAAATCTTTTAGGAACGATGAAGTCTGATTTAAGTCTTCAATATACTCTACTATCCATGTTTTTACAAAGCTATCATATGAATTAATATATTTTATATATTGGGAAAAGGTCTTCTCTTCCAACAGTTTCTTTAGCACAGTGACCTGGAAGAAGGTTCTGCTGCAATATTTTCTGTAATCCGCATTGTGTAAAATATAGTTTACAATATCCATGCCCAGATGTTGGTTAATGTGGTCAGTTATTGCCGGCTTCAGACAACGCTCACAGAAATGCTTTTCTCTGTTCTGTAGATCTTTCTCCTGAAATATATATAGAAATGTTGCCAAATAATCAGATTTTAGGTTTTCCAAAGTACAGGATCATTCTCCTGTATAAAAGCATTGTGCATCCTTTGAAATCTGGGCGCTGCATTCCCCAAGATATGGAGTTTTAACTCAAATTGATGTGTAAAAGGAAGGCTTGCATATTCTTTCTCATTGAGTCTTTCATTCATTATTTTGAGCAGTTCTTGGCAATAGATGTCATTATAATCTTCTTTAGAGTTAACTTTCCCTGTAATGTAATGAGAGCATTCCTCTATTATTGATGGAGCAAACATATTTAATTTCAAAATGGTTTCTCTAAACCTTTTTTGTTCACTCTTTTAAATTAAGATGTTTTTCTTGAATCTTGAATTCAAGATTTTGTAAATGTGTGACATTCATAAGTCTCTCATTTATATGACCTGCTCTGTTTGCCTGGTCTTTTTTAAGCTTCTGTAACATGTCATTGTTGATATTAAGCTCCCCTAAAAGACTTCTTGGTACCTCTGCTATTGTTCTTTCCCACATATCCTCAAATGCATCTTTGACTTCCATCTCACTAAACTGACGTTTATCTCTTTTGACCTGCTCCAAGAGATTGGTGACTTCATCTTCAATCTTATTTTGGTAGTTGGTCTGAATTCCCTTTATTTTAAATTTTCCTTTTTGGATCCTAAAGTTCTCAAACAACTTTGTTATTAGGTAATGTTCCAAATCATTTCTAATACATCTCACGCCTCTAAAGAAATCTTCTTTGTACTTTATTATTTGTTTAATTATTAATTAGTCATCTTCAAAATACTTTTTTACCAAGCTCAACATGTTTTCCTCTTCTGTTGTGAGAATTCTGAGGAATTCAACTTTAAACCTTGCACAGGTTTCTGACAGCATCTTGTCTATAGACTGATTTTTCATTGTTGACTCAGAACTAACTAACCAGGTATGAACACTTTTGGAGAAATTCCATTGCCATTGGGAGTATATAACTGACAGATTATCATATGCATCAGCTATCAGGCTGTTTCTAAAACTGAACAGAAATTTCTCATATTTCACAGAGTTCCATAAACTTTGAATCCAAATAATTAAATGTTTTATGGTCTGGAGATTTTGGCAATCTCTGCATTCTTATATGTATTGAAATAAATATTTTTTTATTTCACACACATTTGCACTGAGTTAACAGAGGCCATGGGTGGGACACCACACCAAAGGCCAGCAATGTACCAATTATCTTTCTTAAAGTCATAGTCCATAATATCACAAAAGCTTGTGATGCCTCTTTTTTTTCCATTTTAGCTGCTGCTTGTGTCTGTTGATCTAGTTGATCCAGGAGTTTCTTTTTCCCTCTTATATTTTTTTGATCAGCAGTAACATCACTTACATTTTGATGCACAAACTGGCATTTGGGTTTCTTCCCTATTTCACTCATCCTAAGAAATGCATGAACCACAATCTGCAAAATGTCTGTCATGTCTGTTGGATTCTCCGTGGCTGTGCTAACTATAATGATATCACTCAGCCCAACCACTAGAGTTGCCAGCTCATTGTCATGTTTATAGCTGTCCTCCAAAGAAGCCAATTCTGAAGCCTTAAAACCTTCCGTGTCAATCACTAAAACAAACTCACTTTTCTATTTTTGCTTCCTGACATTCCTCCCTCATCTCATCCACCTTTATTCCAAGTTCCTGGGCTGTCTGCAGCATGTCTTCCATTTTTATTGTTTTTCTTGGAACCATCATAAAATCTGTTATAAACTGATGCAGCTTTTTCATTATGTCAATGTCATTAGCCTCCTTGTTTGCCCTGAGTATATTTCTTTTATCAATATTCAACAATAAAAACAACTTCTTTAACATTTGCAAAGTATTTTTGTCTGTGGCTTTGCCTTTTGAAATAATAATGAAATTGAAAGTTGTTGCAGAATGGCTGCATTTAGATAATAGCTCACACTCTCTCTCATTAATGCTCTCAGCAAATACAAACACTACTGATGAGACCTGGGTTAGGAAGCTGAATTGGGTCCAGTTAGACTCTATGTCTCCACGTAAATTAGTAACAGCAATAGGTTGTAAAAATATATCCAAATTTTTCTTACTAACAGGAAAATACCAAGATATTTCCACTAACCCATTAGAGATTTGCCTTTCAATATTCCCACCTTCAATGTTTTCATGCAAAAAAAAAGTTGTGGTTCTGCTGAGCTTGACTAAGAACTTGGTTCAGGATTTTAGATTTGGATAATTTTCCTTTTCCCAGTTTGACAAAGGAAAAAAAAATCATGGGAACCTGTACTTGGTTTTTTTCTATAAACCCTTTGCTCTCTGCTAGTGAATGCGGTCTCCAGCTCTTTACAATGTCTCTCAGAGCCCAGAGCATGAAAGTGCATTCTAGCCCATCACTTGAAGGCAGCAGCAGAGGGACAGCAAACTGGCACATGGCCATTTTTGATAAAATGATCTGTTGTAAAAAACTATCTGAGAAATGCATGAGAGCACATACAACATCTAATGGGTTGATTGATTTTGATTTATCCTCGTTATCCGAATCAGAATCTTCAGCATCAGAATCAGAGAACTTACATAGAGTATTCTTTAAAATTGGCTTGGGTTTCCTTGATTTCTGTTCCTTTTCTTTTATTTCAACACTCCTTGCATTACTGTCCAGGGCACTGAGCATCCGTAGAAAAGTCAGAGGTAGGTCTTCTATAACACTGGGAGCAACTTCATTTATATTCTCTTGACCAATATCTAGATTGTCCTTCAGAGAGAGTTTGGAGGTTTCATATTTCCTTATCATCTGAATGAGTTTCTGTTTGAATTCCGATCGTACGATTTTTTCGTAGGATCTAAGAAGCCAAATGAATACATTCAAATGGATTAGAATGATTGAATATTTGATCATTCGATCATCGAAGGAATACAAATTTTAAAAGTATTTGAATGCCTACTTCTGTAGATTGGACCTACCGAATACCAATAGAAGCCTATGGGAACCCTCGATTGTTCGAATCATACAAATTTTTCGGAGGCTCGAAGGAAAAAGTATTCGATCGTACGATTTCATCGAGGAATCGTATATACAGATGCAGTCACTTGGATTTGTGTGTTAAATTCGTCGTGACTTAACTCATCTATCCCATTTATCCCACTTAGCACAGAATATTGTGTCACAGCATCCCATCCAATTAAAGAGTTCACCATTGAAAACAATGGGGCTTTGGTATGCTAATGAAAAGGTTAAATGCATTAAATGAGTTAAGATAACTTTGGATAACACAGTTTCTTCAATTAGCCCTGAGTCACGACGCATTTAACTTACAAATCCAAGTGACTGCATCGATATCGAGCAAAAAGGTAGCCCAGAACTATTCTATAAGTATTCAAATATCGAATGCTTATCGAATATCGAGGAAAATCGTAGGAATTTTGGGGAATAATAGTAAATGTGCCCCTAAGCTTTCCTCATCGCTGTTATTTTGAATTCAGTTGAAAAATATATAAATACATTGAGAATAAATTATTAGAGAGGAAATGCTGTTTAGCAAATGTGGGATGGATTCGAAAAATAAAATCTTATTTGCATGAGTAAAAGTAATCTTTGACTAAGTCTGAAATATATTAGATTTACAGAGCTCTATGACATTCTTTGTCCCAAAGCTTCTAATTTATGGTAAACCTATACATATTTTAAAATACACAGCTGTAGCTCTTGCACATCTAGCAGAGAGCAGCGCTGGCAGGGCTCTCACTCAAGTTTGGTAAGGAGGGGGACATCTCAGAGGCTCAAACTTGCCTCCTACACAGAGCCGCCATCAGAAATCACGGGGCCCCGCACAACAAAATTGTCGGGGCCCCCTGGGCTCCGCCCACCCAAGCATCTAAGCCCCGCCCCAATCCCCGCCGAATCCACATCAAAGTTAAAAAGACCAAACAGACATCAGCGCTAAAAAAGTAAACCCCCCCAGGGCTCACTTATAAGTTAAAAAAAAATTGGTGCAAGCCCCCCCCCATAAAAGCATTTTTAAAGCATTGGTGCCAGAGCCCCTCATACAAGTTTAAAAAAATTGGGGCCCCAAAAATAATTTTTTAATAAAACATTGGCAACAGGGCCCCCCTTACAAGTTAAAAAAATTGGGGCCCCAAAAATATTTTTATATTTTTTTTTTTTTAAACATTGGTGGGAGGGCCCCCGTTAACAAGTTAAAAAAAAATTATTGGAGCCCCATAAAATAAAAAATTGGTGACAGGGGCCTATAGAGTATTAAAAGAAAACATTTGAGGCCAGGGGATTAAAAAAAAAAAAACCCACATTGGTGTTGGTGGAATTGAACTCATGGCTGCAGGACTTGAGTATACTTGCTGGACTTCAGGTATTTTCTTTAGTGCTGGCTCCTCGTGACATCGGGTATTTCCGTGACTTCAGGACTTTAAGTGTCGGCTGCCTTCGGGTCTGTTCGGCACTTCCGCATCGGCACTTCATCGATCGGCTCGGCGCTGGTAAGGGGGGCCCGGCTCTTCGGAAAATGCAGCGCTGCCGGGCCCCCCTTCAGCCCCGGGCCCGGGACACTTGTCCCCCCAGTCCCCCCCTGATGGCGGCCCTGCTCCTATATACAATGGTGTTGAGTAGTGATGGGTGAATTTATAAGTCTTGGGCGAATTCACAGCGAATCCCCGTGATTTGCAAAATGCCAGCAAAATTTCACCTGGCGAAAATTCGCCGGTGTCTTGTTTTGGATGCGGGCGTCCATTTTTGGACATCTGTTTTTTTCAATGCCGGCGATAGGTGTGGTTGGTCCGTGTCCAAAACGAGACGTGGCGGTGTTTAGCTAATTTTTTGCCGTTTCGCAAATTTCTACTAGAAATTTTGCTGAAGCTAAATGCCCCAGATTTGCCCATCACTAGTGTTGAGCACAGGTAGCACTTTATTTATGGAGGAAGCATAGCTCCTTGCTAACTTATAACTGCTAAATACAAGCATAACTAATGAAGAAACCACTATTTCTCATCAGTGGTTTTCAGGGTGTTTTCAATCTTAATGATAAGCATAGATCTGGTCATGTCATTTTAATTTGAAGTTGTGGAAAAGATGCATTCCCAACTTTGAAAAATGCAATTGCATCCAATTCAATGAAAATTAGCTAGCACCATTGCATTCATTTTAATGCATCAAATGCAGTTGGGCCAAAAGCACATACATGCTCATTCATAATTATAAAAAAAAAATGCCTAACCGTGTTTTGCACACTGCACCCCCAGTAGTTGCTGTTACAAATGCAAAAAAAATCATTGTTAGGGATTTCTCTACCTATATTTATAGATGCAAGTGAATCCAGTATAACATGGGGAGAGGAAAGCACATGCTTAGCAATTTCTTCATTACATGATGGAAAACAATGTCATATTTTGCTTTAGGATGCTTAATAATAAATATCCAGTGGCTTCTGCTAACAGGCAAATCTTTTTTATCTGAATATCTGAATCATATTAGCACAAAGCAAAAAAAAGAATAATGATAATGCATTAGACAAATGTCCCTTTTTGACTAGAATTTAGATTAAAACAAAAAAGCTTACCTTTACTGCTCCTTTAACATAGGTAGGCAGTGTACTTGTATTTATGGTTCACACAATGCAGATGCCTACCATGTCCCTTGAGGATGAGTTACACTATATTAGTAATTATTATAAAGTATTAGTAGTATTAGTTGTGTAGGGAATTAGTGCAAAACCATTATACTTATCACTGCACAAAACCTGTGTGCTGTAAGCTGTTACTTAGTAACCCAAACCTCTCTGATGGGAAATCTAGAGTCGGGAAGTAGTGGTTCTGTGTAAAATACAGCTCCAAATGGCAGAGGCCATTCCACTCTGGTTACGTGGTACAGCAAAACTCTCTCACAAGGCACATCTTGGGCCTGCCGAACTTAACTGTTCAAACTGAAAACGAGTATATAGTCTAAAAACTTCAAAATGTATTAATCAAAAAGTTAAAAACATCGCCAAAAAATCACATGGATGTGGTGGGCTAGGGAGAGCAAGGCTGAACGCGTTTTGTAACTTCATCAACAGCCAAAGCGCCCTCTGCTGACAGCACACAAATATAGCCCACTAAATCAAGTAAAAGTGAGATTTAGGAAATAAAAATTAAAGGCCAAAATTGAGATACTGTAGTCACTGAAAGCTTAATTAGAATAATAAAAAGATTGGACAATACTATTCTGTCAAAAAACTATTAATGATATTAGACCAAAAAAATGTCTGTTCTCAGATGCTTGATTCAAACCTATTGCTATATTTCAGGGA
>JAMBMQ010000023.1:252050-266272 GCA_024363595.1 Xenopus borealis | reverse complement strand
TACAAAATACACCATTTCTAGCCTTATTCTATTTTACACTTTCCTTGCCCTTTAAGCATTGCTTCTATTTTGGGGTGTTTGGTAGCTGCATCTCTATGGGGCAGATTTATAAAATTTGTGTTAAGGATTTGAAAATTTGATCGAATTTTGTAAAAAATTCTTATTCAAATTTTGAATACGCAAATTAGGTAAATTCGACCATCGAATATTCAAATTCAAATAATTTGAATATTCTAATTTAATTTCATTTGAATATTTGACTATTCGATGGTCGAAGTACTTCCCCTTTAAATTTTATATTCGACCACCTTGTTTGCCAGATCAAAGCTACCGAATTGGCTAGCATTATATTTGATCGAAGAAAAATATTCGATCAATCGAAAAAATCGAATTGATCGATTCGAATGATTAATCGATCGAATATTTCCTATTCGATCGTTCAACCAATCGAATTGTGGTAAAATCCTTCGAATTCGATATTCGAATACAAAGGATTTTACTTCACCTATTTTTCAATTTAAAATTCGACCTTCGATAAATCTGCCCCTAAGTGTATCCATACATATGGAGTATTGTTCTATTCAGGGGAATTTGCAGATTGTTATTTAGCAGGTGTTTGTTAGTTGCCATGGAAATTTTAAAAGAAATTTAACCTTGGAACTCTTTTTTCCTTTATTTCTGACTAAATCGCTGACTTCTACAATTGAGTCCACAATTCTCCATATAGAAATAAATAATAAATAAAACCTTGTTAAACCAAACAAGTACAAAATGCTTACAAAATGGCTGGCATTTAGCATAACCAGTGGTCCTCAAACTTGGCCCTCCAGCTGTTAAGGAACTACAAGTCCCACAATGCATTTGCCTGAATGTGGCTGTCAGACTCCATCATTGCATTGTGGGACTTGTAGTTCCTTAACAGCTGGAGGGCCAAGTTTGAGGACCACTGAGCATAACCAACATGTGAAATTCTGCTGGCACTTAAAGGGTTAAATAATAATAATTTTGTACACACAGGGGCAAATTTACTATTATTCCCCAAAATTCCCTCGATTTTCCTCGATATTCGATAAGCATTCGATATTCGATTGCTTATAGAATAGTTCTAGGCTACCTTTTCGCTCGAATACCAATCGTTCGATATACCCGAAAAAATTTGTACGATTCGAACGATTGAGCACTTCAATCGTACGAATGATATTCTAGCAGGGGGGATTCCCATAGGCTTCTATTGGTATTTGGTAGGTCCAATCTGGAGAAGTAGGCATTCATATACTCTTAAAATTTGCATTCCTTTGATGATCGAATGGTCGAATATTCGATCATTCGAATTAATTCGAATCTATTTGATCATTCGATCATTCAGTATTCGATGATTTGGCTTCTTCGATCCTCCGGAAAAATTGTACAATTGGAATTTGATTGAGTTCGATCGATCTTTGATCTATTCAGGTAAATTTTGTAAATATGGCCCACAATGTTGTAAAAAAACAAGATTAGGTATTTATGGCAAAGCCCTTATTGTGCTAACAAAACATTATATACCGTCTTCTATTTCTTGGAGTTCTCATGTAAATCTCATCTAATAAATGGCAAATATTAAAAAATGGCATCTAGGGCTAAACAATACAGCTGGAAGTAAAAGGGAATTATTTTCAATCAATCATTAATCATTGCTGTTTGCCATAAAACTAACTAATGTTCCAAATTCATAACTTTTTTTTGTTTAATTTCCACCTTTCAACATGTGTGATTATTTATCAGTCACGGCATCTTATGAGCAACACTATACATTGCCAGGCTATGGTTTATATAGCACTTGAATTGGAATGAAAAAAGTGGAGGAATGCTCTAGGTGGTGAGAGTAGCGCTGCATGCTACAACAAGACCTTCCCCTAACCATAAGCCCCACCCATTGTTATATTAAGCCTCACACAGCAATACTTTCGGGTTTCACCCACTTTAAAGAAAAACATTTAGCTATTTCCCAATTTAATGACCAGTATTTATATATTTTCCTACGTATGTGACCTGTAGGAACCCCAAAACAAAAATTGTGCATATGACTTTTCTTGGCTGTCAATTCAACTTCTGCAAACAAGCTCATTGCCTGTGTATTAGCACAACCCCATCACATTCTATATTACCCAAGATTATTTCATATATATCATTCTCTCACTATTTCTTAATCTGCTGCTGTTTAATACTGTACCTTAATTTTTCCCCTGTTTAATAAATTTTCCCCTTTTTTTCCTTCTTTCCTTTTCTCTGTAACCCTCTCTGATGCCTCCACCTTCTTTATCTGTTTAACACTTCTCTATCTCTATCTCTTCTCTATTTCTCTCCCAGCAATGTTTTCACTCCATTTCTCTTCTATATTTTAACTATATTTTAGTTTTATCTCTGCATTTTATTTGCATGCAGAGTGGAGAGGGGCAAAAGAAAGTTCCGGGATGCAAAACTCTTGAAGGGATGCTATTTCACATAAATAAAGAAGTGGAGGGATGGCATCCCTGTGTATCCCACCCCAATTCCAGCACTGGTTTTATTTTACTCAGAAAAGTAGACCTTTCACACTGATAAGCTGGCAATCCCATGATAGATTCCAACTACATTCTGCCAGCTACACCATGTGAAGTGTTATGTTAGAGCCCATATTAAGAGGGTTATTCACTAAAATCTGAAATTTTCTCTTTATTTCAGTAAAACAACTTCAACCAAACGCTCATCCAAAATGTATCAATAAAATAATTTAAAAAATCCAGTTCAGGAAAAGACTCTATAAAATCATGGCAAAAAGGACTTGTTTGATTTTTTCAGATTTGACGTCTGAAAACCGTGACTTTTAGGCAGTTCCATTCTGTCTGCCAGAAGTCAGCAACAGTAAAATTTCCTTTTAACAATCTCTAATAATAATGAATGAAAAGCACCTTGAGTAATAAATATGGAGCACTGAAATGTGGGCTATGGCAAAAATGTGACCAGTTTGTTGTGGAGGTCCATCTGTTGCCACCCCATTTGAATCAGCCATATTGCTATTCAATTATTATCAAAAGCAGTTAGCATTTCGGAAGCTGTGTATTTTGATCTCTGCTGGTTATTCTTGGGTAGCAGCAACAATAGTCAAACCTCCCAACGTGCAACAGCCCTTAAAGCCTTAAAGCAGATGGGAGGCAGCATGGGCAGTTCTAAACATTTGTGTTAATAGCACAAATCAGAGCAGTGATACTAGAACAGAAAGAGAGTTGCTATCAGCTGAGTCCTTGTGGTGTTTCTTCTGATGGTTCTTTTTTGGCCTCTACTAGAAAAATCATTGATCTTATCTCTTTCTTGTTTCCTTGTTTCTGGTATTGCTTCTATTGAAGATATCCAAAGCTTGTTATTCTATTGAAGCTTACATGCTTCTTTCTTGTTTTTAAAATATTTCACTATGGGGGTAGTACCATTATAAGATCTATTAAACCTACTGGTTGTAAACCTTGGTTTTGTCATAATAATCTTTGTCTCTGGTACAATTTGGATTGCCCATGATTTCATGTTCTAATTGCTTAACTTAACTCTCTACTCTTCTGTTTAAATGCACAGTATATAATCAGAATGTTCTATATGAATCACCTGTTCTTTTTTAGTGATTAAAGTTCTCCATTAATATCTAAGTGTATATAAATATATAATGCACCCAGGAACACACAACCAAACAACAGCCAATGATCACAGTGTCAGAATCGCTTAAATGCATTCGAATTTTCCTGCCAGTGCATGATGATGCAATCACGCCACCGTGATTGGCACAGAAAAACTAAAAGTGCGCACCGCATGCTCCCTAAGGCAGAGTTTTGCAGGACATCAAGGAGGAAGCACCACGCTATCCCACTGGAGGTGCAGTGGGCATCCCCCCAGCCCACTGGACCACCAGGTTGATTGCCCTTTACAATGAATTTGTGATGGCTGATTCTGTTATTGACTATAAGAGGGATGATTTCTTGGACAGACATAATATCAAAGGCTATTAGGATACTAAACGCTATAGTTAGTATAGATATGGGAATATATCATTTATGTGAAATTATGGAGGGGTGTATGTGTGGATGCTGAGTTTTCATTTGGAGGGGTTGAACTTGATGGACTCAATTTAAATTAAATCTAATTTGAAAATTAAAAGGCACTTATCACCTAAAATTGTTTTCCCAACAGAGATGGAACAGGATGGGGATAACTATAGTGTAACGCTTTATTGGCCCATCTGGCACACAGATAGTTAAACACCTCCAGCTAAGGGCAGGGCCTTTGCAATGTGGAAGCGATCCCTTTAAGAAGTGGTTGAAATACAACCCACAGGCACTGTACACACACAAAGGGAAAAACCTGGGCACCAGGAGGTTCTTGGAAACAATAACTGGGTTTATTAAACATATGCACAAGGCAACGGACCTCAGATTTACTCACACAGGAGCGGATAATGAGGAATTAGAATATGACATCCATCACATCAGAGGCAGGTTTACAGCAGTAGTACAGACATCCAGCAGGCATTTGCAGTTATACAATCCCTTCCTTTCCGGAAGTCGACAAAGAAAGTAGCCTCTACCCTCACAGTCCCTCCTCACTGAGGTCCCTGCACTCAGGTTTTCAAAACCTGTGGGAAGCTACTCCCTCCTGCAAATCCTCGTTGGAGTTGAGCTACTCATGCTGCTAAACCTCACTACCTCACTCTCCTAGAGAGTCTATCACACAAAGTCCCCAAGGATAGATAATCCTCATTCACGGGATTTCCTGGTTCCCGATTTACCCACCAAAGGTATCTCCTCCCTTTGGGGTCACATTCAAGCATCAGGCCTTTCTGTACCCAGGTCCCCCCTGGGCACACCCTACTGGATCACATTCAGACGCCAAAGAGGAAGCTGCCCCTCCCTTCCCAGCATTATATAACAGTATAACAGGGAGGTGCCACTACACTTCTGGGCCAATGATTTCAGGTTACACATAAACAGCAGCATAGGCTTCTGCCTAGCAACCAACAGGGTGGGGTTTTAAAGCTATAGGAATCTAGTATTCGTATAGATCCCTACAATAGCATAAAACTAAAAACAATAAACAATAGTATAGAAAAGTGCCCTATCATGTGCTCTGATCCATGCATCAGGTGAAAGCTCCCAATGCCAGCAGGTATGTTGGGGAAAGACATGTGCATAATAAATAACTGCTCCATCTCACTTGTTATTAACATGTGTCCAATGTAGGATAGGGGACTGTGCCAACTCATGTACATTACACATTCATATTGAGTGAGCTGGGACACGTATTCATGAGTATTCCCAAACATGGTCACCCACAGTGTTAGGTCTCTCCTGGTGCAGGGATCAGAGCACTTGATAGGTGGCTTTTGTTTACAAAATTCGACTGTTTCCCATTGATTTTAGGATGGGTGCTTTAAGGATGTTTAAAGCTTTTAGGTGCCCTTTAAGTATCATTCAATTAGTCTGATCAATCTGGGGTAAATCTGCACCTACAAAATATGCAAAGCTGGTTTGTACTTTACTCAAAAGCCCTAAGGTTGCTATTGCTACAAAAGTTGGCTCTAAACATTATAAAAGTATGCAGACTGGTCACATAGCAAACAGCAAATTTTATTTCTTAGTTAAAATATTCTAGCAAAAACCAATACCATTTAAAATTAAATTTAAAATTGTAGTGCTTTAATATAAAAATAATAATATCAATAAAGAAATAATTCAATATTTTATTGATTTTATCTATTATTAAATAAGAAAAGATTTTATTAGAATAGAAACAGTGGTAAACAAGAACAGGTTTTGCTGGATCGATTGCAATGCATTTGCTATTCATTTCTAAATCAATAATCTTAACAGTAATTTCCTTTCACTGATTTCATTTCCTTCATTTCTAGTGGAATGGGACCTGATATCCAGAATGCTCTTCATGCCTTAAGTCTTCTAGAGAATCATGTAAACATTGATTATCCCAATAGACTGTTTTTTCCTCCAATAAGGATTTATTATATCTTAGTTGGGATCAAGTACACGCTACTGTTTTATTATTAAACAGAAAAAGGAAATGTTTAAAATATTGGATTATTTGGCTAAAATGGAGTCTCTGGGAGATGGCCTTTCTGTAATTCAGAGCTGGATAACACATTTCTGGATAACAGATCCTATACCTGTACCATATACAGATAGCTTAGTAAATTAATGTATATTTATAACAGCAATTTACACATATTATTATTTATTAATACATTCCACATTCATTAGGTGGACAAAGTAAAAAAAGTCAGAGAAAACTTGAAAAGATATAATGACACAAAGACAACAGATAACAATATTACCAGCTCCCTCAGCATTATTGTCTTGTTCTATAGAAGGTGACAAGGACAGGGTCATCCTGCTCACCAAAGATGTGCTCTACACCTTGAGCCAAGCTTCTTTTATCTGGCACAAGGTATGGAACATATTCAGACCCAGGCAGAAGTGTTCTATATACTCCCCTTAATGTTTAGCACTTCTGCCCTGGGTCTTGGCAAATGACTCCCTTGGTATCATTTTTCACTGTTAAATTAAAATCGTTTGCAGTGAACTATCTAAAGTTTACTGACCCATGAAGTTTTTGTGAAAGGCTCCTATAAAAAAACTGAAAATTAGAAGCTTGTAACTTAGAATCTGTACCATGCAAATTATTCCTGGAGGGTATCTTAAATGCATTTTTTTTGTTACCAATTTCCATTTGTACCATAAAAGGTAACAAGATAATTACATTGAATACTATGTAATTCATATTATTTCATATTAAATATTTCCATTAGGCTTTGAAGAGCCTGCTCCTCTGTTATCTGCTGCCATGTGTCTGGCAGGTCAGATGGTTTTGCTTCATATTCTTCTGCAAATTCATTGTTAAATCTAGTATAAATGAATTTCCAGTAGTCTGAGGCTGTGATGCTGGGGTCAGGCTGAATGGCCCAGTCTGGGTAGAATGTGCGGTATTCTTTGTAAGGGTGATATTCCCACTTTGTATCTGAATTCCTGAATCTACAATCACTGACAACATGTGTTGAACATAATTCTATAACCAGCTTGTCACTAGATGTCCATCGATATCTTCCCAAACCTTGAGGCCGATGGACAGATGCAAAGTGCTCCTTATGGTCAGTACCTCCAGCCTCACAGGGGACCTTGCAGAAGGGACACTGCTTCCCACAGCCAAACACCTTCAAGAACAATTCATCCTCGGGTTTCAGTGTGACTTTAGAGAGCACAGATTTTATGTTGGAGGCCTGAATCTCTGATCTGATTTGTTGTTCTATGGTTGTGAGAAATAATTCAATGTCATTTGAAAACTGCTGAATATTTGATTTATTTTGAAAAATGACCACTTTTATATCGTTCTGTGAAATAATTAGTTTGCTCTGTAACACCCTGCAAAAACTTTCCAAAAAATCTGAGATAGTGCCACTGTTTAATAAATCTGAGTTTTTTAGAACTTCCCTGATATCATTACATATATGTGAGAGAATGTTAACTTGCAAATGTTGTAGCTGTTTGGAATTATTATACGTATCTAATATATACCGTGTTATCCATGCCTTCACATATTGCTCATAGCTTCTAATATATTCTACAAACTGAGTAAAATCCTGGTCATTCAGCAGTTTCTTAAGCACAGTGAACTGGAAGAAGGTTCTGCTGCAATATTCTTTAGTATCTCCCCTGTGCAAAATATCATCTACTATAGCCTTCCCCAGATGCTGGTTAACATGGTCAGTTATTGCTGGTTTCAAGCAAAGCTCACAGAAACGCTTGGCTCTGTTGACTGTTTCATCCTTCTCCTCAAATATATTTTTAAATGTTGCCAAATAATCACATTTTAATTTTTCCAAACACAACACAGGATCGTTCTCTCTGAGAAATCTCTCATGCATCATCTGAAACTTTGGAGCTGCACTTCCAAAGATATGCAACTTTAGGTCCAACTCAAATAAGTGGGTAATGTGAAGGTTTCTGATGTCTTTCTCCCTGAGTCTCTCGTTGATTATATTGAGCAATTCTTGGCAATAGGTCACATCATAATTTTCACCTGTATTAACCTTCTGCTTTACATAATTTGAACATCGATATTTTAATGAGGATGCAAGCTCACTTATTTTTCTACGGCTTTCTTTAAACAATTGTTCTTGTATTCCTTGTACTGAAAACCATTCAACGTCGATATGTTTGTCTTCAATCGTTAAATCTTTTTCATACTTATCTAAACACTTTACATGGAGGAATTTTTGGTTTATACAACCTGCTTTATAGGTGATGTCTCGTTTAAGTTCCTGTAAAATTTCGTGTTGAATAATACGCTTCTCTAATTGATGCTTTGGAATCTCAGATAAAGTTTCCTCCCAGATAGCCTCAAATGCAATTTCAATCTCCTTATCTCCATACTGATGTTCCTGTCTTTTGACCTCATCCAAGAGACTGGAAACTTGCTTTTCAATATTTGCTTGATAACTGCTTTGGATGGCTTTTATGTACATTTTCCCTTTCTGCAGTCTTACTGCCTCATCAATCTTTGAAGTTACACAATATTCCTGCTGCTTCCTGAGACTCTTCACTCCTGTAAAGAATTCTTCCTGGAATTTTAAAATCAGCTTAACATTATCAGATTTGCTTGCAAAATAGTTTTTCAACAACATTAACATATCACTTTCCTCTTTGCTGAGAATGGTAAACAGATCATCTTTCAGTTTTGTACTTATTAATTCAAGTGTTGTTTCTTCAGACTGATTCTTGATCATGTTTTGTGAATTGATCAGCCAGGAGTGAACCTGTTTGCGGAAGTTCCATTCCCACTGAGAATATTTGACTGATAAGTTATCATAAGCTTCAGCTACCAGACTGTTTCGGAAACTGAAAATAAAGTTTTCATGTTTTACTGAGTTCCATAAACTTTTTATCCACTCAATGAATTGACAAATATTTTGTGCTGGGAGTTTCTGTTCCTCCATTAGCTTAAACAAATATTTTTTTACTTTATAAACATTTTCACTGTAGCCAGAGTTTACAGAAGCCATTGGTGGGACACCGTACCAAAGTCCAGGAATGTACCAGTTGTCTTTTTCTAGATTGTAGTCCATGATATCACTGAAACGTGTAATTCTGCCCCTTTTTTCCATGTTCGCTGCCACTTTGGTCATTTGATTTAGCTGTTCCAGGAGAGTCTTTCTATCTCTCATGTTCAAATCATGAGCAGAAACATCATTTACATTCTGATGCACAAACTGGCAGTTGGATCTTTTCCCTATTTCACTCATCCTAAGGAAAGCATGAACCACAATCTGCAGTGTATCTTTCATTTCTGTTGCATTCTCCATGGCAATGTTAACTATGGTAATATCACTCAGTCCAACCACTAGAGTTGCCAACTCATTGTCATGTTCATAGCTGTCCTCTAGAGTAGCCAGTTCAGCAGCTTTCAGACCTTCAGTGTCAATCACCAAAATAAAGTCACAGCCCAGGTTGTCCTTGAGATTATCTTTCACTTTAATCAGTGTCATAAAGGCTCCTCGGGTGCATCTTCCACTGGACACTGAAAACTGCAACCCAAACATGGTGTTTAGAAGGGTGGATTTTCCTGTGCTCTGCACTCCCAGCACTGTGATTACTCTCATCCTACATTTACCACCTGTCTTGGTGTTTATCTCAGTCAGAACATCAGTGACCCACTGCAGGGGGATGTTGGAGGCATCTCCATCTACAAGTTCCAATGGGAATCCATCCAGAAGAATATTGGAAGCTATCTTTGGGAGTTCACTGAATCGTCTTTCATCCAGTTGGATTCGGTTTTCTCTCACCATGGAACATTCTGCCTCATAAAACTGTCCCATCTCACGGATAAAGTGTTCAATTCCCAAAGAACTGTCAGATATCTGCTGGTCTAACTCTATGAGTGCATTCTTATTGGCTGGGACCAAACATTGTTCCTTATATTTAACTTGCAGTTCAGACAGAGTTTTTCTAGCTACCGAGTCAAGTGTAAATTTCATCCACTTCAAGAAATAAAGTTTCTCTTTTTGAGTCAGTTGAGTTATTGCAGATATAAATTTAATCATACCCTCAGATAGGTTGTGTTGGTTCTGCTGACTATGTAAGTCTTTATGTCGTTTTAAAAGTTGACTTTTGTATTCTTCTATATTTAAATCTCCTTGGTTTCTCATTCTACACAGTTCTTTCTCTGTTTGAGATAATTTCTTCCATAGTTCACCCTGTAGTTTCATAGTGCCTTTTTTATATTGTATCACATTTTTTATTTGCCTAGTAATTTTTTTGGCGTGCTCTTTGCCTTTCTGACATTGCTCACAGTTCTCATCTACATTGATGCCAAGTTCAGCTGCTGTGTTTGCCATATTTTCCAGCTTTACTTTCTTACAAGAATTATTTAAATTATTTCTGATAATTAATTGTATATTTTTTGACAGCTTTGCATCATTGGATCTTCTGTCATTCTTAAATATATTTTCTGATTTAATGTTTAGTTTAAAAAACAAACTTTCCAAGTACTTCACAGTCTCTTTACTGAAACATTGGTCACTTGGAGTTAAGATAATATAGAAGGTTGTTCCATATTTACAGCCAGATAACAGTTTGTACTGTTCCTCGTTAATGCTGTCCACAAATATAAACACTGCTGTGGATACTTTTGTAAGGAAGCTGAATTGTGTCCAATTTGATTCTAACTCTCCTCGTAAATTGGCAATTGCAATGGGTTCTTGGAAAGTGTCACATGTCTCCCCAACAGCTGGAAAATACCAAGATATTTCTACCATACCATTAGAGATTTTCCTTTCAATGTTTCCACCATCAATGTTCTCATGAATAAAAAACTCATTGTACTGCTGCTCTTGCCTGAGGACTAAATTTAGGATTTTTGATTTGGATAAATTGATTTTGCCAAGTCTCACAAAGGAAAACAAAGCCAGTGGTACCCAAACCAGGTTTTCTTCTATATAGCTTTTACTCTGTGATAATGATTGAGGTCTCCAGCTTTTTACAATATCTCTCATTGCCCAGAGCATGAAAGTGCATTCTGGCCCATCACCAGCAGGGAGCAGTAAAGGGACAGCAAACTGACACATGGACATTTTTGAGTAAATATACTGTTGTACAAAATGATCTGAACAATGGAGAAGAACACATAAAAAATCTAAAGGATTAGTAGAATTTATTGCATCTGTTTTGATATCGGAAGCTAAATATTCTTGCAGATTTTCTCTAGACCTATAAAAACTTACTCCTATATCTGCCTCAGAGTTCTCAGCACTTAATGCAAAACTCCTCATAGACCTGTCCAGAGCCATCAGTTTCCTTAGGAGAGCCCAGGGAAGATCTTGTACAGTCTGGGGAGCAACTTCATTTATATTCTCCAGCCCAATGTCCAGGATGTCCCGCATGGTAAGCTTTGTATTTTTCATGCCATCTATAACTTCCATAAGAATATTCTTACTGACTGCAGACAAAAAAAAAAATAACGTGTTAATTTTTCAAGTTTTATAATTTCACAACTGGATAGTGTATGGAGTCTATTGTGCAGCATGCTTGTGAAACTCAATCCTCACTGGCAAACTTTGTTGTGGTTCTTTATATGCTCTCACAAACTTGTCTTATGAGTGGGCTGCTGCTATCTCACTAGCATGAGGAATGTTACACCCTCTTGGCAACCCCCCTGATGCCAAGGTTATACCTTCTTACCAAATACCAATGCAGGTCCTGAGTCCCTTTTCAAGGTAAAAGGGTACTGGGAATTTACTCTCATGGCAGAGCCTTACTTAATGGAATCTGGCGGGTGGCCCCATTAGGAAAACAATAATCACACACAGTGCTGTATAACAATATCAACTTGTAAAACAAGAAAAGTGTTGTACTCTCTAATGCTTCCTTGCCCTCATATCCCATTATGATACCATCTGGAGATGTGCTTAATGAGGGTGAAAGACCTCAATGGTGAGCTCTTTAATCCAGGTTGGTGCCTAGACCTACAGGAGACTAGTTGGAAAGTGCTCCATGGTGTATTGAGCACAGGAAAGTATTAAGCTTATTTTACAGACTCCCCAGCTGCTTGTCCATTCTGCGGCAAAGAAGAGTCTGTGTTTCATGCTTATTTTACATGTGCCAGACTGCAACCTCTCTTGACTCTTTTGAGGAAGCTTCACATGCCGTTCTGGCTACACTTTTCCCCTCTTGTTTATATTTTTGGATGCCCAGTATATCGGGACAATCAAGAGAGACCTTATCTCCAACCTGCTCCTGGCTTTAGCCAAATTAGCCATTCATAAGTCCAGAAAGCAATGTTTGTAAGGTGGGAATCATCTGCCAGTGGAGGTCTTGTTCCAGATGTGGGTGTGTTCCCGAATCCGTGCACATTACATCCAGGCAGTGTTTACTGGATGGTTGAAAGAATTTGCTAACGAGTGGGCAATAGATGGGGTACTTTGCTGAGTATCCCCTGTCCTAGTTTCTGGTCAGACAATCCTCAGACACTCCATATTTAAGTGCACTTTAATTTAAGTGACAGTTGTATTTTAATCAGTTAAAGGGATGGTTCACCTTCAAATTAACTTTTAGTATATTGTAGAAGGGCCAATTCTAAGAAACTTTTCAATTGGTCTTCATTATTTATTTTTTCATAGTTTATTAATGATTTGCAATTTTCTTCTGTTTCTTTGCAGCTTTCAAATGGGGGTCACTGACACCATCTAAAAACAAATGCTCTGTAAGGTTACACATGTATTGTTATTGTTACTTTTTATTACTTATCATTCTATTCAGTCCATCTCCTATTCATATTCAAGTTTCTTATTCAAATCAATGCAGGGTTCATAGGGTAATTTGTACCCTAGAAACCAAATTGCTGACACTGCAAACTAGAGAGCTGCTGAATAATAAGCTAAATAAATATAAAACCACAAACAATAAAAAATTAAAACCAATTGCAAATTGACTCAGAATATCACTCTCTACATTATACTAAAAGTTAACTCAAAGGTGAACAGCCCCTTTAATTATCTCCTTTGAGGTGTGATTAACTTTGATGAGAAATCAGTTAATGAAAAATCAACACATTGAATGCAAATCCCTTGCATTTGATATTTGAAGGTGAGGGATTTAATTTCAACCTAAATTCGAGGGTCGAATTCAAGGGTTTTTAACTCGTCCATTGCCACACAGTGGCGTGGGGCTCCAGGAATTAGAGGCAAGCACGTGCTCCTCATGTTCCTGCTACTGCCTATGAGGTGATTGTGCTCAAGGGCCTGCTCATTTCCCCCTCCTGCTCATTGTCTAGGTGGTGGGGGAATGAGTAGGAATCGAAGGTGCGGCTTTACTAGCCACTTCTTCGCTTCCAGCGGGAGAAATGCTGCCGGATGTAGAATCTACATTCTGTGGCATTTCATGTACCTTTGCCACTGAATGTAGATTCTATGTTCTGTGGCATTTAACAGGTTAATAATGTGTTGCTTATTTTGCAAATGTTTAAGGTAACTAATTGTGCACTGGAGGTGATTGAAGGATGCTCAGGAAGAATGACTAACTCTAAACATATTTCATCATATTCTTACATGGACATCTGCTGCAGAGTGGCCAATTTGGTGTGGAAGAAACAACACCCGTAACTTACATTTCCCAACACTCTTATAGGGGAATATATGTAATATGCCAGTACTGCAATAACTATTCGCAATGCAAAAAGTTAAGCCTTTGAGCGAAATTTTTTTTATATGTTTTCTCTTCTTGGCTCTGCTCTATAGCTTCTGAAAAATAACCCAGAAAAAAATGTCACTGTATGCAAATTTTCCTCTAACGCAGTTCTTCGTGTAGGCCTGCCGTGAACTGGTCACAAAGGAGGCTATCTGCATCAGTCACCACAGCCATCAACCTTCTTTAGCTTGTTCCGGAGTTCCTATAGTGCCATTGCAAACTGGCGGAACATCTCTCCTTCTATTTGTACTGGTGTAAAGAACCAGGTGCATAGATCTGTGGTTAGTGTACAGCCGCTCTCATCTAAGGAACCTCTTTCTGCCACTGTTAGCTGAAACAATGCCTTATGAGCATTACCCTCCAGTTAGCCCAGTGCCAAGTCAGCTCCATGCTAAGCGGGCACCTTGTATAAGTCAACTGTCCCTTGCAGCTGCTCAGCCCAGTCCACCACTGTCACATTCCTTCCATCAAACT
>JAMBMQ010000023.1:223287-237618 GCA_024363595.1 Xenopus borealis | reverse complement strand
TACCAGGTAGGTAAGATTCTTTAATATGTCACTTGATTTGATATCTGTTGCTCAAAAATACATTTTTGGGGTATAGTTTTCCTTTAAGAGGTAATTAAAGGACATGTAATTTATTAAAGGATTTTAATATAAAAAGCAGAAAATTAACAAACTATAGATTTTTTTTCAGGCAATTACCAGCAAAAAAAAAAAGAAATAGAAAAACCTCTAAAAGTCAGAACTGATAAAAAATAGTCCAAGAGGATAACTGCAGCTCAAAATTACTTTTATAGGACCTTGACAACGTTTACTTGCCAAAGTTTTGTATTTGAGTTTTTCGTGGTAGTTATACTTAATAAATCTAAAATTCTTTGAGGTTTAGACAAATTGAAAAAAAGCACAAATTTGATTTGGAATTTTTTTTCAACGTTGATAAATAGTTCCCTTGGTATTAGTAATATAACAATGAATGCTGCTAAAACTTTATATTTGGGAGTATAAACTTGCCAAAAGTTTTAGTTACGGTTCTTTAATATAATATATTTCTTTAATGCTTTGAAACGCCTGTTCCTTTGAAATACAGCACCAGCTTTTAGGGAGATTAGCTGGTTCTGTCTTATATTCATTTGCAAATTGTTCATTGAACTTTGAAAAAATATATTTCCAGTAGTCGGAGGCTGTGATGCTGGGGTCAGGCTGAATGTTCCAGTCTGGATAGACTATGCGGTATTCTTTGTAAGGGTGAGGTTTCCACCCTGAATCTGAATTTCTGAAGAGGGAATCACTAAGAACAAGGGTTGAACATATTTCAAAAGCCAGTTTGTCCCTATTCTCATGTCTGTATAATCCTTGAGGGCGATGGACAGATGCAAAGTGCACCTTATGGTCAGTACCTGCAGCCTCACAGGGGACCTTGCAGAAGGGACACTGCTTCCCACAGCCAAACACTCTCTTAAACAGAACATCCTCTGGTTTCATTGTTAGTTTGGCAAGTACTGATTCTGTGCTGGAAGATTCAATCTCTAATCTGATTTGTTTTTCTGTTTCTGTAAGAAAAAACTCAATGTCCTTTGAGAACTGTCTGATATCTGCTTTGTTCTGAAACCTGACCAACTGCAACTCCGTCTGGGCAATGACTAATTCCTTTTCTGACATCTCACAAAATCTTTTAAAAAACTCAGTGACAGTAGAAACATTGTGTAACTTTTCAAGGACAGCCCTGATTTTATTACAGATTCCAGAGAGAATTTCAGTTTGTAACTTTTCTAGACTTTTTTCAGTAGTGTTTAATATGTATTGCTTTAGCCATTCTTTAACAAACAACTCATAGGAATTAATGTATTCGACATACTGAGAAAAGTCATATTCTTCTAGAAGTTTCTTAAGAACATGTGACTGAAAATATGCACGGCTGCTGAATTCTTTGGAATTTTTATTATATAGAATATCTTCTACAATATCCTTCCCCAGATGCTCATTAATCTGTTGGGTTATTGCCGGGTTCAGGCAGAGCTCGCAGAACTGTTTGGCTCTACTTTGTATTTCATCTTTTTCCTGGAATATATTTTTAAATGTTGCAAAATATCGAGGTTCCAGTTTTTCAAGACACAGTACAGGGTCATTTTCCTGAATAAACTTATCATGCCTCTTCTGGAAAATCCGAGCCACACTTCCCAAGATATGGAGTTTTATATCCAAATCAAACTCATGGGTAATGGGCAGGTTCTTAACATCTTCTTGCCTGAGTCTTTCGTTGATTACATTGAGCAATTCTTGGCAATAAGTCACATCATAGTCTTCTGTTCTGTTGTCCTCCTCTTGTATATAATCTGAACACATATCAAGTAAAGAGGAAGCAAGATTGGCTATTTTGTCACGGCATTCATTGGTCCAGGGTTCTTGAACACCTTTAAGTGAATGCCATTTTAAATCATCGTGCTGCCCTTTAATCTGGAATTCACCTTTTCCAAACTCATCTAAATCCTTTATACTGAGCAATTTCTCCTTTATAGAGCTCCCTTTGTTGGCCAAGTCCCGTTTGAGCAGGAGCAACATTTCTTGACTGATTTTGCGTTTCTGTACAGGATTCTTTGGTAACTCAGCTATTGTATTTCCCCACATACTCTTAAATTGCTTTTCTATTTCATCATCTCCAACCTCCATTTTCCTTTCTCTGACCTGTTTTAAGAGATGAGTAACTTTCTCCTCAATTATTTTTTGATAGCCATCTACTATTTTCTTTATCTGATATTTCCCTTTTTGGATTTCAATTATCTCATCAATCTTTGCTGTTACAGAATTTTTTAGTTCCTTCTGGAGGAAATTCACCTCACTGGAGAAATCTTCTCTGTTCTTTTGAACCAGGTGAATATTATCAGTTTTGCTTTCAAAATATTTTTTTAACGAGTCTAGCATATTTTCCTCTTCTTTGCTAAGTAATGAAATCAAATTCCTTTTAAAACGTATGCGCATTTCTGGCTGCAGTTCATCTGCTGACTTATTCTTGATAATGTTTCCAGTGCTAATTAGCCAGGTATGAACCTGTTTGCGGAAGTCCCATTCCCACTGAGAGTATTTCATCGCTAATTGATTGTAAGCTTCAGCTACCAGGCTGTTTCTGAAACTGAAAATAAAATTTTCATGTTTCACAGAGTTCCACAAGCTTCGTATCCATTCAATGCATTCAACAATATTCTGGGGAGCTTGAAAACTTTTGTCTTCTTTCATAAATTGAAAGAAATATTTTTTCAGTTCATACACATTTTCACTGTAGCCTGAACTTATGGAAGCCATTGGTGGTGCACCGTACCAAAGTCCAGGAATGTACCAATTGTCTCTCTCAAGTTTATAGTTCAAGATATCACTGAAACTTTTGATCATGCTCTTCTTTTCCATGTTAGCTGCTGCTTTTGTCATATCATCCAGGTGCTTCAGGAGCTTTTTTGCATCCTTTATGTTTAAATCATAAGCTGAAACATCACTCACATTCTGATGCACAAACTGGCAGCTGGGTTTCTTCCCTATATGCTTCATTCGAAGAAATGTATGGACCACAATCTGCAAAATGTCCCTCATTTCTGCTGTATTCTCCATGGCCATATTGATTATAGTGATATCACTCAACCCAACTACTAGAGTTGCCAGCTCATTGTCATGTGAGTAGCTGTCCTCCAGAGAAGCCAGTTCTGGAGCCTTCAGACCTTCAGTGTCAATTACCAGAATAAACTCGCAGACCAATTTCTCCTTGAGATTTTCTTTCACTTTAATCAGTGTCATAAAGGCTCCCCGTGTGCACCGACCACTGGCTGTAGGCAATTGCAAGCCAAACATGGTATTCAGGAGAGTGGATTTCCCTGTACCCTGCACTCCCAGCACTGTAATTACTCTCATCCTGCATTTCCCTCCTGTCTTTGTGTTCAGCTCTGTCAAGACTTTAGTTACCCATTGTAGGGGGATACCAGAGGCATCACCATCTATCAGCTCCAATGGGAACCCATCCAGAAAGAGATCAGCAGCAATTCCTGGAAAATTATTGAACTGTATCATATTTTGTTTAATTTTTCCTTGCTTCACCATGGAACATTCTGCCTCATAAAACTGCCCCATCTCCCGCAGAAAATGTTCTAATCCCAAAGAACTAAAGGATATCTGGTGATCTAGATGCATTATTTCCTCCTGGTTACTTGTTTTATTGTTGCATTTTTCCTTGTATTTTGCTTTTAAAATTAAGGAATTCCGTCTAGTTCTTGAATCAATTGCCAATTTCATCCATTTCAGAAAATAATGTTTCTCAGTTGGAGAGAAATGTGTGATGGCAGAAATGAATTTAGCCATAGAGTCAGGTAGATCTTGTTGGCTCTGCTCCATGTGTAATTGTTTAAGTTCCTCTATAAGCTGAGATCTATATTCTTCTGTATTTTTATCCTTTTGTTTTTTCATTCTACACAATTCTTTCTCTGTCTGGGCCACTTGTTTCCACAGATCCCCTTGTAGTTTCATTGTCTCTTTCTTATATTGTACCACATCTTGTATTCCATTAATTATTTCTGTGGCATGTTCTTTTGCTTTCTGACATTCCTGGGAATTTTCATCCACCTTGATGCCAAGTTCTCTGGCTGTGTTTGCTAAATCTTCTAGTTTTATTCTCTTATCCGATTCTTTCAAAATGTGTTTCATAATGGCTTGTAACTTTTTCACTAGTGCTACATTATTTGCTCGTCTCTCATTTATTAATATATTTGATGTGTCCACATTTAGCACAGAGAGTAACTTTTTGAAGGGTTCAGACAGCTCTTTACTGACTCTTTTGCCACTTGGAGTAATGATGAAATATAAGTTGGAGTTGGATTTACTACACTGGGCTAAGAGCTCACACTCTCTCTCATTAATGCTCCCAGCAAATACAAAAACAGCTGATGAGACCTTGCTTAGGAAGTTGAATTGGGTCCAATTAGACTCTATGTCTCCACGTAAATTAGTAACAGCAACAGGTTCTGGGAAAGTGTCCGAATGTTCTCGTCCAACAGGTAAAAACCAGGAGATTTCCACTAGGCCATCAGAGATTTGTCTTTCAATATTTCCACCCTCCATATTTTCATTCATAAAAAAGTCATGTTTTTTCTGAGTTGGGCTGAGCACTTGATTGATGATTTTAGATTTGGATAATTTGTTTAGCCCCATTCTCACAAAGGAAAAAAATGGCATTTCTACTTCAACCATATTTTCTTCTACAAAGCCTTTGCTATCTGCTAAAGTGTGGGGTCTCCATCTCTTGACAATGTCTCTCATAGCCCAGAGCATGAAGGTGCATTCTGGCCCATCACCAGGAGGGAGCAGTAGTGGGACAGAAAACTGACACATGGACATTTTGGAGAAGATGTTCTGCTGTAAGAACATATCTGAGCAATGCAAGAGAACACACAGAACATCTAAAGGATTGAATGATTTTGTTTCATCCTCTTTGATATAAATATACTTGTTGTGACCCATGTCAGCTTCAGCACTTTCCTCTGAATTCTCAGAAATATCCTCAAGTTGAATTGTTCTTGCAGTCCTGTCTAAAGCCATCAGTTTTCTTAGGTGAGCCCAGGGAAGATCCTGTACAGTTTGAGGAGCAACTTCAGTTATATCCTCCTGCCCAATATCCAGGATGTCTTTCAGGGAGAGCTTAGACTCCTTGTAGGATTCGATGATTTCATTCAGTGACTTTCTTTTTTCTAACAAGATAAGTGAACAAATATTAATATTATATACTACAGTTAGCACTTCTAAATACAGTTAGGGACATATTTATGGCAGAAAAAGCAGTGGGGCTTGTCAGGAATAAGAACAGTAGCAAACATAGATGTAAAAAGATACAAATAGTTTATTAGGATATGCATAGCCTAACACGTTTAGTAACAAATGGACCATACACTATTAGATCCGCTAGTTTGGTGACCGATATGCCCATGAATGGCAGGGTTAATATATTGGGTTATTCCAAACATTTGTCCCTAGGGCCAAATGATTGGATAACAACAAAGCGAATCGGTGCCAACAGGTCGTAGGACCACAATGTAGTCCTTGATAGAAAGAAAAATCAACCTGTCTAGCTGATATCTAGTTGATTTTGGCCTGATATTGATCAGGGGGATCCGACAGAAGCCCTCACATGGGATGATAAGATGACAAATCAGTCTAAAGGAACGATATTGGCAGCTTTAATCTGCCTTTGTATGGCCACCTTTACTCATAGCCTATGAGTAAGTCTATGAGTAAGTGCCCATTTGGCATGAAACTCATTAGACTATGCATGTCCTAATAAACTATTTGTAACTTTTTACATATATTTTTACATCTTATTGCCAGCAAGCCACACTACTTCATGAACTGGGGTTTGGACTGGGGTTTTATGTAGTGAGACTGCATTGCATTATTTTAAGCTTATTTTTTGCATTTATTTATACATTTGAAGCAGATACTGTATACACACCTCCTTCATTGTATATACATATTTTTGATGTGCAAACCTAGCAAACAGAGATATTGCATATCAAGTTTTTACACTACTTTATAAGCTCATGTTTCTTTATTTTTATAGAAAATTCATAACCTGACTAAATGGAAGACCCAAAGTTATTTTCTCAATAAGTACTTGTTTAGTTCTTTGGTTTTGTTATTAATCACGGGCCACAACCACAGTGCAAGTATATGTTTACACAGTAGAGATGGCCAAATCTTTAATAAAAAATTAAATAGTCTATTTGTTCATTAGACCAGCTCTGACTGCAGCTTGTGAATAATTAATACCTGTGTATTGGCACAGGCTTTCAGCTCAAAAGCTCTCTTTGAAGCCCAACGTATCAGCGACCCTAACACTTACTGACTTTATGTAGAATCTATGCAGAACATTAGACTATAGGCTACATTAGATCCAAATAATCTCATGAAGAATTAATTGTATTGTAGGGATACAGAGGGTTAATTCCCCTCTGTTCCTGAAAATGTGAGCTACAGGGTCTACCTAGAGCTTTGCAGGGGCTTTAGCCCTTATGCCTGTGCAGCATGGTTGGCAGATACAGAAGTGTGTCACAAGGTGTCGCTGCTGCACCACTTTTGTATATATAGTAGATGCCTTGTGCTCACGCCTTCTTTCACTTTCATGGGGAGAAGGTGGACAGAACTCATGCAAAGATGTTAGGGGCTAAAAAGGTGTTTCATAGCCCTGCAGGCTGATGCAGGGTACTCCAAAAGCCTGGTAGGCTCAACCATGCTTGTTTGGAGCTTGGATGGACATCTTGTGTGCTGGCACTATGGAGAGTGCTGGGAGCTGTAGCTCTGCAGAAGATGATATCTGAGTGCTTTTTTTATAGACAGCACTGGGAGTTGGTTGTAAGGAGTAAAATGGGCTTATCATGTTTACACTATGAACAGTGCTGGATATCAATATCCTGAAGATTAAGCAAGTTGTTTGCTTGGCTTCAGATCCTGAAGCTTCTGAGGACTTCATCACTGTGGATGCCTGATTCCATCTGTGTGAATGCCAATGGTAAGTTTTGCCTGAGGGAGGGTATGAAAAGAATAAGGATCCAGTGAGTCTCCTATTGTGATACAGGCTGTTGTGTGCCTGCTACGTGGGAGCAAATACCTTGTTTTGGGCAGGTAGCGCTACCTGGGAACAGTGGAGCTCTTGGGAGAAAAAGGGACTGAGACTCTTTTGTCCACCAGGAGTGGTGACTTTACCTGGCAGTGAGGTGCCAGGAAGGAACTGTAGCTATTCCCAGGGTAGTGGCTCATTTATGTGGATGTAAATGCATGTTTTACCTTGCCTTTAGTAATCTGCACTTTCTTTATCCTAACGTTTTTTATTTAACGTGTATTCCGGTATCCCATTATGTGGAGGCACTGCCACGAGAAGAAATTCCCACTTTGCAAAGGAGACTCAAAATCTGCATTGGAAGTTGGTAAGAATGTACAACCTTGGCACCAGGGGGGTGGCCAAGGGGCTATTGCAGTATAACTTACTGACATTTCTGAAAAATGACTACATACAAATATTGCACATTTATACTCACTTTCTCCTGACACTATGTCAGACAGAGCAGTAAAGTTGGGCAGCATGTTCTCTAGGTGAGTGAGAAACCTCTGGCAGTCGGACTCATCTCTCTGCAGCACATACTGGATTAACTTCTCTACTCGTCCTCCTGGGCTCTTAGTTGTATCCTTAATTCTGTATTCATCTGGGCTATATTGGAACAGAGACCCCAATTCCCGGAGGACAGCTTTCTCATCCTCTGCAAATATTTCTATTAATTCTCTTTGCAGCCGTTTTATAGTGTGAGATGCACGGGCCATTGTTTCCCAACTGATCGGCCTGAAAGTCTGCAAAGAGACAGCTATACATTGTCAAAGCAACACTTGTATATTTTCTATGTATAGCAACATGCATACATACTTTTATCACTTTACCAGGCAAATTCTGTTATGTATTACAAAGTTAAGAGACCAAGACATGTGCTTAAAAATCTTCAGAAGGGTCCAGTGCACTCTGATCCCCATCCTCCTGCCCACTTCCTGGCTCCACCCACTTCCTGAACAGACTCCACCAACTCCCTATCTAGACCCCTCCCACTATCTGCCCCGCACCGACATGGGCTCTCGCAGGTAAGAGAGCAGCTGGGGAAGGGCGTTTCTTGTTAGCTATAGAGGAAGCAGACCCCACAGCCCAGGCCCCCCTTTTCCCTGGGCTCTCCATGTGACTGCAAGCTCTGCTTCCTCTATAGTTATGCCACTGATCTTAGGGATACATTGAATCCTGGGTTTAATTCAGCCAAATCCAAGCCTTTGTTTTGCAGGATTCAGCTGAATCCTTAGTCCTTAGCTACCCAAAGGAGTCCAAAACACACAGTGCATGGTCACTGACCATTTAAAAGATGGAATAATATAATCGCAAGATGGTGAGACAAGTGATAAATACAGGGCCCTGTTGTGGCACCCCAGGCAAGTGCATCAACTGGTATCCCCCAACCAGTAGTCCCATATTATCAGTTCCCACCATGCCATTTTACCAGTTTATAATAAAGAAGTCTTGCAACACAGAATCCAACCATGTAACTTGTAATTATGTAAAAAAATATATATGTCAATATTACTAATATCATAGTAAGTTCAGTTGAAGAAAGACAAACATCCATTGAGTTCAACCTTTTATGTCTATATATAACCTGCTTAACTGTTAGTTGATCTAGTTGCCCACATAACAGCCCAAGCGCAAAACTCCCCCAGATTGTAAGATGGAAGGAACTTATAAATGTCAATGTGCAATAAAAAAGCACACACTCACTATCTGTCAGTTCCATTCATCATTGCACCTGAGTATATTTAATATATCGTTTAAGCCTCAGAATAATGTGCTGCCTAGATTAAAAAAAAGTCCCTCTTTCCAATCAGCCAGTTACAGAATATGGGCCCCGTTTTCCTGATTGCCCCCGAACATATGCCAGCATCCATTGCAGCCAAATAAAATATTTAGCCAGTCGCCCTTTCTGATTGCCCCACCCAAACCTGAGCCAGCATCCAGCATGAGTGCGGCAGCATAATATATTTTACCAGGTCACACACAAACACTGTCTACTGGGCATGCACCATCCCAATGCTTCAAAATTAAATAACAGGCAGGAGGGGGGAAAATGGAAAAATTGCAGTGCTGAGGGGGTTGGGGCAGGGGGCTTTTATTAAAGGTCAAAAATGAAAGGTTATGGGAGGACTCCATAGTTTAATAAAAATGTACTAAAATACAATGGAAAAAAAAACAGAAAAGTTTCTCCAAAGGGCGCCCCCAAAAGTTTGTGCCTACCCTACCTACTTAGTTCAGGCCCTGTCTGCACCCTAACTTCTGGGCCTGAATGATACATTGGGGAATGTTAGAAGCTGTGAGTGAAGATGCCCACACGCCACCTCGCCTGAATACAGTGCTGTCAGTGTCGACCCGACCCACCAGGATACCAGGAAAACTCCTGGGGGGGGTCCAGGTGTCAGTGGGCTCTCTTGCTTACAACCATTTGCCATATTTCATGGTCATTCCCTTTTTCTTTAAGGGACTTAATAATGGAATAAAATGGTATAGTAAGTATAGATAAAAGATTAGGAGAAAAAATAGGTTGAGTGAAGAGAGGAGGAATAATAGTTTGGAAAGTGAGCCCACAGTCAAAGGTTTTCTGGTGGGCCCCTAACATCCCAGTCTGACACTGAGTGTTGCCAAAGACAGGCAGTATTGTATTCATTGGGGATAATAGAGCTCTATGTGCTCCATGCTGGGGTGCAAAAATAATAAATCCTGATAATCGTTGGTGAGCCAGGAATGCAGCAAGGCAGATGAGATGGTGCAGCCATCTCAGATTCTCACTGTATTTTCTATAACAATAGATCCCTATATACCTTGGTGTAATGATAGGGAAAGCTCTAGGACCCTCCTGGTCAGGTCTTCAGGGTGGCCAACACTAGCAGCTCTGTATTAGAATGGGGCCCCAGCAACAGTAAACCAACAGCATGGGGAGCATAAGGACCCAGTGCAAAGGTGGGGCCCCAGTGTGTCACTATGTCTTCAGTTAAACTGCTGCCTCTGGGTGTACAGTAGCTAGCTATTGAAATATTTGCTTATTGCATAAACAATAGAAATACTGACATATGTCTGCAACCTCTCACTATAAGCCGCCAGAATCCTCCATACATTTGAAGAAATGGAGAATAAAAAACCATTGCACACTTAATAAAGTTTAGATTCTCTAATAAAAGATGCTGCACCTTCAAAAACTCACCCCCCATGACAAAATGAATATACAGTTCATGCATATCATTTTACTCTGCAATAAATCACCTCCTTTATAGAACATTTGTTTTAAAGGTAAAGTACAGAAAAAAAAATTATATACTAAGTAATAGTTGTAATGATTTTGTCCCTAGCTCTCTGTGCCGGTTGGGAGTTTAGTGCTGTACTTACCTAAAGCTTTCTTACATTCCCATCAAAATTCTCATCCTCTGTGTCTCTTGGGGCTGCGTCTCTTCAGAGATCTGAGATATGGTGGAGCCTGGAACCCACAATGATTGCAGAGAACCTTCAAAACTTGTCAAAAAATAAAAATACCGGATCAAAGCACAATCAAAATGGATTCCCTTGCTGTCCAAAGAGTGAACACAGCATTTACTTTCACTTTCTTTATGAGTAATGGGGCCAAGTTAGGGAGTTGTGGAGGAATTGTTAAGACTGTTGTGTAATAGTTATGTATGTTGTGTTATAGTTTTGCACATTGTGTTTTAGTTATTCACCTTGCTCTTTTCAAGAGAAGTTAAAAGGCCCTTATTTTATATATGTCACTTAATTTAAATAGTGATGTAATTATAGTGATACAGAAGTGATTTGCAGGGCTCAATTTACTTTAAAAAATGAGTTCACCGATTAAACTTTGTGAACTTTTGGCGCATGCATAGTAGTACAAACAGGCAAATGCATCCTGCTACACATGCGCCGCAGAGCGCTGATAGAAGGAAGAAGATATTGTGGATGAAGATAGCACCCGAGAACCTGTCTGGAGGGGACCTGCACTGAGGGGGTAAGTAGTGACTTAGGGGCAGTTGCCCCGGGGGAGAGGTAGGTCGGCGGGAGGAGGGAGGGGGCCTACGGGGGGGTGGGGGGCTGGGGGGTTAGCATGGGATGGGTGGAATTCCCCTTTTAGCGGTGAGTATCAGTTATCCCAAGTGACTTGTGTAGCTAAAATAGCTACAATTGTATTTTTACTTATATTAAACTGTTACAAATGTATCAACGTGCAGCTGCTTAGTATTTGAATTCTGTTTCAGAATACTTTTTCTTTCGTCAAAGAGTCCAAAGAGAAACTGGGACAGTTGAGAGGTATGCATCTACATCTTTATTTATATGTTTTATCTAAATCACCGATATCAACACTCGTACCGATTCTAACAGCAAAAAAAAAACTAAAAGACTTGGAGCTACAGAGAAGGAGGTATTTATACCTAATTATGGAGTTTGAGTTGACCGGGAGAAGATACCCACATGCATGGGAATGACCCTGCAATTTATGTTTAATACCTTTCTGTATAAATATATAACACACTTTTTTGAAATAGGGACAGGGACCATAGCAGATCAATAAAGGGTCCTTTTTCAAGACAATATACATTTTTGGGCAAAAGTAAAACCAGCACCATATATTTAACATTATTGCCTACAAAATTATTTTTTTTTATTTATCCTATATATCTCCTTTAAAGGAGACATATAAGATAAATTTAAAAATCCAAATATTGAAGGCAATAATGTATAATATATATGGTGCTTATTTCACACTTTGCTAAAAAATAATACTGTCTTTAAAAATGGCCCCTTAATTGGAGCTCCCTATAGATCTGCTATGATCTCTGTCAAATGATGGGTGGGTGTGTCCTAATGGTCCCCCACAGAAGCACAGTAGGAGGGGGACAGCCAATCACAGCCCTGCAGTCACACCATCAAGCAGATGCTTCAGTTCCCTATCAGGTCCTGCTAGCTGCTGATTGGTTCCTGTCCTACAATTCAGTGAGCTGAGAGCCGCCGGCTCCCCTGCACAGCCTGGGAATTCAGGGAGCAGGAAGTGGAAGGGAAGGGAGGGATTATTAGGGTTTTGCAGAAATATTCAATAAATCAGCCTGACTGTCAATCTGTTGGTTCTGGCAAATGGCAGAGGGGCTGCTGTAAGATATCATAGAAAGTCCTTATTTAGAGGGCTGCTCTGGCCTGTTTGGGCCTCATTGAACTTGGAATGCCAGGGCCTATTTTGTAGGGATGCACCAAATCCACTATTTTGGATTCGGCCGAACCCCTGAATCCTTCCTGAAAGTTTTGGCCGAATCTTTGCATATGCAAATTAGGGGTGGGATGGGGAAAACATTTTTTGCTTCCTTGTTTTGTGCCAAAAGCCACGTGATTTCCCTTCCTGGCCCTAATTTGCATATGCACTAATATTTGCATATGCAAATTAGGATTCGGTTCGGCCAGGCAGAAAGATTTGGCCGAATCTGAATCCTGCTGAAAAGGCCGAATCCTGGCCAAATCCTGAACCGAATCCTGGATTCGGTGCATCCCTACTATTGTGACTCTCAGTCCAGACCTACCTGAAACACTACTTTTTCTAAAGCTCAATTCCTCTATATCTCAAATGAGTATAAAGCACTGGTATATTCTTATTTTTTACACTGAATATCTCCTTTAATAATTTCCTACAGTAATTCATAAAAAAAGAACTGTCGAGTTGTGCCCTATAGGTAGAATGTATTGAATGTGACACTGATATGTTTCCCTTCCAGTCCCCGCTGGAATGTAATAACTGACTTCCTTGTGACTCTTGATACAATTCAACATGTGAAAGTGAAAGGGATACAAAGTTTCTGCAGTCACTGTGCCATTTTAGCTGCTTGTTCTCAGCAAACACACAGACGCGCTGGAAATGTATTGAATTATTATATATACTGTATGTACAAACTGGGGAGAGCTGCATGGATAAAGAATCTTCTCAGGGATAAAGAATCTTCTCAGGGATAAAGAATTTTCTCGGGGTAAGAGACTTTATGCTGTTATTGTATGGGAGCCTTGGGTGGGGCAGGGCTTTTTAACATTGAAATTGTTTCCTGTAACTGACACATTCACATGCATTTGTTGGACTTGATGAAATACAATCATTTGTGGGGTGACATGGAGTTCTTGTAAGCAAATATGAGAGGGTGTCAATCAATGTCCAGGAGGGGGCTGGGTATGTGCACTGATCAATCCCTTCTCTTTTTTTTTTGCTTGTAGCTAAGTTGGCTCTTCCAGTGTATTTATATATATATATATATATATATATATATATATATATATATGTTGCAGAGAGGCTCATGCACTCTTATCTGTATAAGCAATATTACCTATATAAGCACTACAGAAGGCAATGCATGGCTGTGTAAGTTACATATTTGTTGTTGGCCACACACAAAACTGTGGGCCACCAGTTGGACAGCCTTGATCTACACAAACACAAGTCCCATACCTGTAGTATAATTTACAACAAGAAGTGTTTTTTTTTTAATAATGCACACAATTTAGTGAGCCATGTGACACCTCCTAGTAACCTTTATGAGGATGTCATTTACAGCATATCCATGTGTAATATATATATATTATTCAGGTGAATGATACTCTGATACAAAAAGCACAGACCTGCAGCACTTACACAATGCAGAATGAAGGGTATAAAGTGAAAAATAAACGACTGATTGTAGTTTATTTGTACTTTGCACTCTGTTTCTGCCTCTGGCAAATTATTTAGTGTTTTATTATTAGATCACAGTCCATACTCATACTAAACACCAGCCCTGTGCCTCATATCAGTTCACTCAATGGCACATAATAAACAGGCTGCTCTAATGTTTCCCCAATGTGTTCTTTCTCTCAGTCTTTCTCAATTTCTAGTATTTAAAGGTGCAAAGGTCAGGGGCAATTTGTAAATGATTTATACCAGACAAGATAGGATGATCCAAATTATGGAAAGAGCCTTTATCCAGAAAGGCCCAGGTCCAGAGCATTCCAGATAATAGATCCTATGTCTGTATTTTATAACTGCACCAGTTTAAGGTGATAGTGACATCTCCCTCCTGTTATTCCTTACTGAGAGTTGCCATTTTGTAAGTTACTAACCTGAGGCATGATGGGAATTGTAGGCTAAAGCATCACATGTTGCAGTTTGCAAGTAGGGAGGCTTGGGATTGGTTGGCCAGTTTGCATGCTAAATTGTAAATAGGCAATGACTACAGCAAGAAGGCAGAGTTTTAAAGGACAAGTAA